>JALIZH010010393.1:0-230000 GCA_030522465.1 Rhipicephalus appendiculatus | reverse complement strand
AACAAAATGTAGGAGCGTTGCGTGATAGAAAACACGCTCAAGCTGCTCTGAAATATGCGTTGGGCCAGTTGTACATGGTGTACGTAAAAAAGCTCGCCGTTATAACTGCCGGCGAATGCCAGGCGCGTGGCTGAATAAATAAAAAAAATGCATGGCGTTTGGCTCTGTGGTCTAACGCAGCGCGCTGCGGAGCGAGGGGTCGCTGGTTCGAATCACCGGTCAGCTGCCTCAGAATTGTTTTCTTCTGATTTATTTTTCTTTGTGTCTTTTTTATTTATAAGCATACAGATATATATTCGGTGTATGACGGCGACGGCGACCGGAAAAATCAGCCGAGAGTGTCCGTATAATTGATATCGCAATAAAAAGTAAAAAAAAAATGCACTATACAAGGATCAGGATAGCCTCTTCGTTATTGACAATAAATTTGCCAGCATATCTATGTGTATTTTTGATGCATAAGTTGGTGTGCTACGTTATCTTTTTCTAGTAAATACAATGATATATAATACATCGTCATGAACTGCGACACTTCTGAGAACCGTATTGTTAAAGATTAGAGGAGCGCTTCGCATTTCTGGGCGAGTCAAAGTCCTCAGTGGTGCTGAGTCTTCGCCATACCTAACATGGGTTGGAAGAGTCAATTTAGGAAGCCACATGGTGTCGTCAACTTCATACTTTATTTAGCAGTTTTTGTTAAGCACTGCAGTTACTTGACAGTAATATGACTCACGCATGTATTCTAGCAGCTCATGTTTTAAAGCGTTCAATCTTGGAATAGTTCTCTCATTGTATCTTATCCCATTGTCACATATTTTCTTTTCTTCCTGTGTAGTGAAGACGATATTTTCGTGTCTAGCTGTGATTGTTGTGCAGTGTGGCGAGTGCATATTCTTTTCAAGAAGTAGCAGCGCAGGCGATAAATCAGTCTAACATATGTGGCTATACGCTTGCAATTCTTGGAGTGCCTTTCTGTATTCCGCGACCTTTTTGTGATTGTCAGTTAACCTTTGTGGAAGACTCTTATTCATGAACTGGTGCAAAGAAAATCATGACAACTTATTACACAGTAAAATGTATCAATCAGGGGTGTAAGACTCTAAAAGTATTTCTATGATGCTTGGGACATATAAGTTATGCACACTCATGCATGTGCGCGTAATCATTCTTTCGCATACCAGACTTGTCAGGAAACTTGAAACCCGCTGGACACGAGTGAAACTGACCTGGCAGTTTCATGTTCTTGAGAAGAGAGACTTTTCTACAGTAGCTTCTACACAAAGTTGAACTAAATTTCAATATGAATACGAAATATTATAAAAATCATCTGATATACTTTTCACCCGGGAGCCAGTTAAAGACTTGCGTCTTTCCCCTGTTATGAGCTGTCAGCATGTCACCTATTATAGGTGTTTTATTCACAATTGTACACACGAGAACCCTGACTGCATCTTGTCTAAAATACTGTGGTCCTTTTAAATTTCAAAATTTGTGTTTCGCATAATTTCGGAGGGTGGGAGCACAGTCTGCTAGACGTAATGAGCACTCATAAGGGAAATCAACAACTATTTGCAGAAGTACGCCACGTCATTGCAAGGTTCTTTTTCCGGCATGCTTGTGCGATCCAGTGTTTACTGCTGAATGCTGCTCGGAACGTGGATCTTGTAGGGCGAATGCCGCAGGCAAGAATTAATTTTCGGAGGTTTAAATGAGCACGCAAAAGAATCCCTCGTGTATAGGGTATCCTGCTAGGCATGAAATTTTATTACAAACGAAACCGAGGTGGTTGAAATTTCCGGAGGCTTACACTGCGGCGTTCCTCGTAATGGTATGAAGAACGCGGTTTTCGCCGGGCTTTGCTCCGCTAACGTACCCGCATTTCAAGGGTAATTTCAGTATTGCATATTGCTGTGCGGGTGTTGCTCGCTCGTGAAACTCGCTCTAGCTGCAGTTTAGAGAAAATGTCGCGTCCATGAAATGTCTGCGGACGCCCGCATTGTGAACGTCTGTTGTCCAAGCAGCTGAAGCAACGAAATCGACGACTTCACGATGCGTGCAAAGGCAAGAACTACAATGCTCGACGTGTCACAGAATTTCCTATTGAAGTGCCGGACTTTTGCAAATTCCTAAGTGTGTTCGGTGAAGGCATCTGCCCATTGAGACGGGATCGGCCAGAATAGAACGCGATGCGCACGTCTCCCTTGTTGGATGATTGGACACGCTGGGCACAGCGACGCTACGGAAGCAAGGCGCGAGCGCTGTAGAGTCCGAGGCTAGGCGCGAACGACGCGACCGGCGTCCGTTGGCGCACCCCGGCGGCCACCTGGCACCGTGCCAGGGCATGGACGGAGGGACGGATGTATGGACGGACGTGAGCATGAGACATTAAAGGCTTTCGCCTTAATAATGGCATGGTGGGTTCTTCACCACTTGAAAAAAAAAACCTAATTCATGGCACTATGGGTACCTTGCTGGTGTATTTGTATTTGCCCTAAGTGAGTTTGCAGCGGGCTCTATAAAGGCCACTAATTCCGCTTTCGCTGTGACTGTGTGCCTGTTCTGCGCACAACTGGAATTTTTTAATGAGAAAGGGTATCATGCCGGGCTCCCCCAAGACTTCACTGACATATTTTCCTCATGGATGTAATGTTGGTAAAATATGCGCAATCAATGACAGAGAAAATGAACACAAGAAAAAGTTCCGCCACCGCGAATATAATTCACTACTTCTCAGTCCGCGCCAATATGTGGCCGGCGCTCTACGCGCCGCAATACCGACGCACATGCAAGAGGCTCCACGAGTGCACGTTATTTCTCTCACAGATTTTCTTTCTCACAATGCTATTGGCTGGTGGCGTTGGTGTGGCTAGCGGAGCGGGGCGGTGCCGCCGCCGCCTGGGAGCTGTGAAGTGCAGTACTGTGTGATGGCACTAATGAAAACACTGATAGGCAGCCATTCCGCATTGACGTAGTTAAGGTGTCTCGATTCCAGCGAGGATCGCAGGGTGCGCTAACATATAGCAGTCGCCCTAGACGCAGTTAGGCTTTTCCCCTTCTGTTGGTATTAGCGTGCGACGGCTCGTTGTCGGAGTAGAGCAGCTCCCACATGCAGCAACGGCGTTTCTCCGCCGCGGACTGCTTCGAGTGCGGTAGTGCCGACTAATAAGTGGCTCCAATAAGCACCGCACAACGACAATGATATCGACGCGCGCATGTCGTGCCTTGGTGAAACGACAAAAAGTGAACGTGTCGGGGAACGCCTTAGCACTTTCACGGACCAAGCTAAGAAGCTCTGCCTCCCGTGTTGCTTATGGTCCGTGTGGTAGTGCACGCATAAGCATAGGCGTACATGGTTGCGCTCACCTTGCCGTTCCTCTCCTGAATTGACGCTTTGAAGAAGTTGATATTAAGTACCAGTGTTAATTGCGTGCTTCTTAATGCCATTTCTGCGCGGGATTCCCCCTGTTCTTTGTTGAGGTATACGTTAATAACTAAAGTTACTACAGTGGTTAAATCATGCTCACGGGTGTTAGTTGTCGGTATTGATGTGCCATCATCGTTGCACCCACGAGAAGTGGTGGTATATCTTCCGAACTTTATTGGATATTGTACCAGCTCTCATATATCAATCTACAATGAACAACAAACTTGTTCCTTAAAAACAGGTTTCATTTTCTTTTAGTACCGATTTGTATGACGGAGAGATCAGCCATGTTTTTTTTTCACCGCTTGTAGCCACCGCGATCATTTATTCACGGTTATGCTCTGAGATAGCACTCTCTCAGCTAACCATGAACCAATTATCCGCTCTTTTAAGCCAAAACAGGGGACGACATGAAAAATGTGAATGGGCGCCAGTAGCTGCACTATAAAAGTATTTTCAGATGTTAAGTTCAGCGTTTGTTGCGTTTGTCGCGCTTCACTGCTCTTGAAATGTCATACTTATGTGCGAATGTTGCTCACATTGTTGACAAAAGTCCACGCAGTTTCTATGCGGCATGGGAATCCCGTGATGCTGAAAGACAAAGGCGTTGCACATGCAGGAAGAGATTTTGTTTCAAGCTGTCACAACAGAGGTGACAACAATTTATTGCATTATTCATAAATTCACTCATTGTGGTTGGACAAATATCCAGCAGAATGGGTTCCGTCATTCATTGCCCTGGTCCCCGAATCGGTAGATTTCTCAGCAGGTTCAGATTCACTGCGAAATAAGAACAATTATTTCCTTAGCTTCTTTTTAACAATGTAAGCACATTATGTAAGAACATCACTGTATCCTACATGGCAGGTTTTATAAATGAACGGAATCCCACCTTGTTAAAGTGACCTCTCTGTGAGTATCGTGGGGCCAAATAACATGTGCCGATCAATCGTTGAAATAAAACCATGCTTCAAACCATCTGCTGGGACCTCGTGAATGAGTGACATGTTTACTAGATGCGCAACCAGAAATTTCACGAACACTCAAGCTGTATTTGCGTGTGTTCCTGAAATCTCCCCTTTTGTGTACGCGTCCTTTTTTGGCTGAGTTTATCGATCTGTCGCGATTTGTACTAACAGGCCCAGGAACAGACACTTCAGCGATGTGTTAAGTGCGGGGGCAAAACCACATATAGCACAGCCATCTGAGTGCGCGCTCAGGCTAAAGAGGTCTTCTGTCTTGTTCTTCGAGCGCCTTGATGATGATATTAACGCAGACAGAACAACGTAGAGCACAGCCGACTGTAGAATATTGAGCGCGCGCTCGCACCAAAGAGAAGGCTTATTATTCTTGTTCCTTGAACGCCTTGATGATGATATTGCACAGACAACTGTAGCATATTGAGTGCGTGGCAAAAGCGCGCATAAATATCAAGAAAGAGGAAGCAGGTGACAAATAGAGAGAGGAAGAAATGAAAACAAGTGGGAAGAAAAATTGAAATAAATAGAAATCAAGAGAAAAACACAGAGAAAATTGGGAAATTGAACAAGACAGAACGAGAGGACAGAAGAAAGAGAAAACCAAAGAGAAACAAAGAAGGGTACCCAGTTCCACGTTCCCTTCATGCTTGGCAGCACTAGTGCGAAGGTGCCCTAAATTATTGACATTGGGCAGTCGGGAGATGCCTCAAACATAGGCTTGAAGAAAATAAGTAAAGTTGTGCCGATATCGGGATGGTCACGTGCAGGTAGATTGTTGTGATTGCGGATGTGAAGTACTGCTAAAAAAAGTGCCCTTTTGTGTATAAGAATGCAGACAAAAATACTCCAGATATTTTTGAAGCCGCGCTTATGCCAGAGCTGGTGACAGCTGTGTCAGCTGCCCTTCGGTGGCACTGTGTCTAAAGCAATTTGTCTTCTACAAGCAGCAAGTTTTCCATGTGTGGCGATTGGTTCTTCTTCCGTGTGCGGTCAACCTATACTGTTGCTTCTGAAAATGGACACTCAGTTGAAAGTTAGCGCTGATGCGGTTGCGTCGTCTTCGTCCGTGTATGCCAGCCCTATGACACCTTTTGATTCATTAAACCAATTAGCCCAGAAAACATTTTCACCAACCTGATCCAGGAGTAGCTGCAGAAGATGACCCAGGAGTTGCTGCAGGAGGTGATCCTAGAGATGATCCAAACGGTGATCCCAAAGAGGATCCGGTAGCTGAATTCAGAGGTGATCCTAGAGGTGATCCTAGAGATGATCCTAGAGATAGTACTAGAGGTGATCCTGCAGATGATCCAGATGATCATCCAGACGGTGTTCCAGGAACAGGTCCGGGGCGATGCACTGAAGCAGGTCTTCCTAGAGGTGGTACAGGAGAGGATCCAGATGGTGTTCCAGGAACAGGCCCGGGACGAGGTATTGGAGGAGGTCTTCCTCCAGGTTGCCGTCCTTGACCAGGTAGCTGTCCTCTACCCGGTGGTGGTCTTAGACGGTTAAGTATACCTGCAAAACAGCTAGGACCAACACAGCCAATAGGAGATCGAACAGGGTGGGGAGTGGGGGGCTGCATTGACACATGACTGACCACCGTTCTGTATCGCTGAAAGAAGATAAGCAAATGAGGCCAAGGATACCAAAACGCGGATGATCGGGACCTCTACCATGCTTTTTACGCCACAGCAGCTCAGTACTCTCTATTTGGGCCAGGCACGTTTATATACAGATCCAGAAAGAACGCACGCGGGGAAAAGACATTTCTTAAGCAGTTAATTGTAATATTGTAATTCGGCGCGCCCCATGACGCTTCACTAGTGAGAATGTATGGTTTTCATGATTGCCTTCATTTACGTAATTTTAGACGTCGCGAAATAGTACGTTACTTGGATATCAGCTGCACTGAGGAGAGTCAAGATAATTAATGAGTGTAGTCGGAATCGCCGATTCCAGGTCATAAATAGTAAAATGAGTTCTTAGAAATACGCTGTGCGTCTTCAGCGTTTTTAAAAATTTCATTACCTACGAATGTGTCATAAATTTCAAGTGCGAGACTTATTGAAAAGACAAAGGTGGTGGTGAGAAGCGCTGAAGATATTCTCAAGCGCGTTGTTCAGCGTGAACGTGATCCGCCATAACCTAGCCATATACTTCACTGACGCACAGTCTGCAAACTTTGGAAAACATCATCTCAAAGCAAAGAAGAATTCACCTTGAAAAGGAAGAACCATTAATGACCTGTCATCATAGGCGTCCACAGGGTGCTCCGTTAGGGAGGGGCGGGGGGGGGGGGCAAGTTTTATTGCAGCGCCTCCGCCCTGTTGATCGATGCCGAAAAGAAACAAGTTCCGCATTAGATGCAAAAGTACATGGCTTATCCCTCCGTCATTGGAATCAATACAACACGATAGTGAAACGTGTCTTCATAAAAGAAGTGATCATTGTGTAGTGATATATGAAAGCTTGTACAATGTTTATTGGTGTTTGGCAGCAATAGCACCATCTGACTTGGATGCACTCAATTCGACGCCTGTTCTGGTACGTCATCATTGTGAAGACAACGCCCATAATCATGATTTAATCATTCTGGTGGCTGAAGTGTTTGAAATATACCTGCAGAGAGCGTATCGTGAATCCCGCACATAGATGAAATCACCAAGCACATAATAAACCCTGGTACTCGATATGCACTTCCAATCGCGTCACATAAGCAGAGAGACGGCATGGTGTGCGCTGCCGAGTAGCAGGGTAACCTACACCTGTACTCATGCATACACTAACTACCTCACTGCACTTCAGCAACATGGGAGGCAGAGTTGTGTAGCTTGAGCCGCGAACACGTGCAGGCGTTCCGCCTCACACTGGCCTCTTTCTCGCTCCACCACGGCACGACATTTACCCATCGACGTCGTTGCCTCCTTGCAGCGCTTATCGAAGCAGTTTTATAAGTCGGTACTATCGCACTCGAAGCGGTTGGCAGCGGAGAAACACCGTTGGTGCCTGTGGAAGCCTGCACTAATCCGACAAAGAGCCACCACATGCGAAGACGAAGCGAAGGGCAAAGAACGTAACTGCGTCTAGGGTGAATTCCTGATGCTAGCCGGCCAGTGTTCTTCGCTGGCATCGAGACGCTTTAGCCACGGCCTTCGAGAATGCGTGCCGCGCTCAATATCCGAAGCCATGCTTTCACTTCGTCATCGCTGAATCGTACCTTATCGGTGCTAGTAAGTGTCATGATGCATTACTTCACCGCTCACGGACGGAGGCGCCGCCTTGCCTAGCCCCACCATCATAGAAGAGAGAATGTGTCAGACATATAAGGCGCGTTTATGCAGTAGTGTGTATGCGCCTAGGTGACTTAGTCAGGAAACGATCTTCGGAAACTTGCCCTTGTATTTCTTAGCTTAGTCGGGAAAAGTCCTTGGAAACTTGCACAGTATATACGTATGTTAGCTTTTGTTGTCCTATAGTGCTCGTGCGATTATTGTCGCTGAGTGAATGTGTCGCTATGTCATAACATTTGTGATTACTTGAAATGTGCATTCTAATAAATACCATGAAGGAACAAAAAAAAAGCCTCGGAAACTTAGTCGGTAGAGCGTCGGCCGCTTTTTATCGCAGAACGAGAAGTAGGTTCGATTCCCAGCGGCCGAACCTTTTCTGATATTTTTTTTCTTTCACATCCGTTATCGTCCTTTTTTATCAACGTCACATCTATAACGGAAATACGTTACTGAAGTATTGGTGGACCCTGTCAGAAAATCCTTTCGTGCTAAAATGAAAACGACACGATGACGCGCTTGTTAAAATGGGCTCCATTTGGTTCCCCTCAATCCGTCAGTAAAGGTGGGAAGTAAAGCGGTTTTTATTCAACAAAAGGTGTCCTTGGTCACCAATATTGTCAAAAAATCAAGCATAGCCATCACCCTTCCCATCAAAATAAACGCGAGCAGAGCAATGGAACCAAGCAACAAAATAGAGGAAATGTCCCGGGCGTTCAACGAAAAAGACATGGGACTGAAGTTCACCTTCGAGTCCCTAGAAAACAGCTAGATACGATTCCTGGATCTACGCCTGGTATGTCAAGCGGCACAAGTTTGGTGCACTACCACACAGGAACAAGAGTCGCTCCTAAGCTGCCAATCGGCACCGGCCAATTTAGTGAATGATGGCTTCGATGGGTGATGTATCAAGGCGTCGTTGAAAAATGGTGTTTCCGAACAGATAAAAAAGATTAGATGAACCCTGTTATCCTGCAAGAAAACCAAGAAGAAAAAAAGTCATAGTTTCACCGGAAGGGTGAAGGAAGCAACAAATTGTAATGTTACATGAAATGAGGCTGGCAGCTAACTTAGTTAGATCTGATCTCGCGTAACTCTAGAAAAGGCTTGTGTAAGAGAATACCGCCGCTCCAGGGAGTCATGCTCTTTCTGCACACTCTCTTCGCGTTGAGAGCGGAGCACGTAGCAGGGTATACAAGCCGCTCGCTGACGGCTGTCAAGATAGCGCGTGCGTCAGTGATCGCGCCCGCGAGCGTAGAATCAAACTTCAATATGCGCTTTTAGCTGACCGATTCTGCGGTCCGTTCCCGTTCCGCTCAAACGCTCAACGTTAGCGGATCGAAACGCGCGTTGTCGGTTTTAGCCAAGCGTCTTTCGGTCAAGTCAATCGCGACACCATCAGCGCATGAAACGCGTTTCAAACGCGCGGCGTTGAGGCAGCGCGTTCAGTGCATCAGTGCACAAACGCGGCGACGGTCCGGTCACACGCTCAGCGCTGACCGTCTGGCGCATGCGCAGTGGCCCCACCACCGGCTGGCTGAGCGGAGCGGGAGGCGAAATACGGTCAGCTAAAAGCGCCTATTGTTGCTTCTCGAACGAACCTCGCCCCACTCCCCCCCCTCGCGTCTTTTCACGCTCGTTCAAGACAGGTGGAGCGTTTACTCTCTGCTTCGACGCCACGCCTCCCGAAGGGGGGTGAGTATATCACATTCGCCCTCCAAGTGACGGAGATGGGCCGGCTTGTTTGATCTCTGCTTTAGCTGCGTTTGTCGCCCCATCTATCTATCTATCTATCTATCTATCTATCTATCTATCTATCTATCTATCTATCTATCTATCTATCTATCTATCTATCTATCTATCTATCTATCTATCTATCTATCTATCTATCTATCTATCTATCTATCTATCTGCCCATGTCTGGATGCTTCTTGTGATCACCTCCTTAACTAGGTGTAGACCAAAATGGGCATGGGAGGGTAAGAGGATTTGACAAATATGGCTGTCTGGTCATGCCATGAATAACCTAAAAATCTTGTTCCATACGCCGTCAAACCCTTTCCTCCAGAAACGCGTGGTACATACCAGTAAAGAGAAAATATTTTGCAGCGGGCCACACCAGCGCAGGCTGCGTGCTTCGCCCCTCCCTAGGTTTCACGTTAGTGAATTGGAGACACCCTTCCCTAGATGCCCCTTCGCCTCAATTTTTTCTCGCCTTTTAATCACGGAAGTTCTTCTGTCGAGAGTACATACAGGGCAACCAAATAAAGTAAAACTAGCAGTTGTTCCGTGTACGAATACAACCGATGAGCGAAGCTCCTTAGAAATGGGAGGCACGCAGCGTTTGGTGCGCACCGCGTTTCATTGTCCAAGCAACGGACCAACCACTGGGCGGAGGACAGGGTGAAGCGATGGTTTAGCGCGCTCGTCGGTTTGAGGGGAGAGGGAGACTAAGAAAGAAGGAGAGGGAGACTAATCTGCCTCCGTTTCGCATGCGTTCGTATTCTCGCGCTTTGCGCATCGTGCAGACGCCATCCGCGTTCCAGCGCTCATAAAGCTCATTTACCCTCCCGCGTGAGGGGGAGACGCCACAGCTGGCACCGTGCCAGGGAGCTTCAACGGCGACGGTGACGGCGGGGTGACGGCCTAAGGAGCTTCGCTCCTAAAAACACACATTTCTAGCCGTGGTGACAGCAGGGTTGCTGGTAAACGGGAACCGAAGCTTGAATTGGCTGAAGCATATCACGTGACCGCACAGAGCTGCTTTCTCGCCAATTCTGAGTGACGACTGCTGTGTTTGTGTGTTACTCGGCTTATTCGTTCTTTCTCCTGCGAGTTCATGGCTTTTAGCAAGGTGGTTCATTTTGGGACGAAAACGTGTTTTGAGCAACAATGACAGCTTGAAAGCTGTGAAAAAAGCAAAATGATTTAGATGCAGTTGCCACAGAACGGCGTTGTATGGAGGAGGAAGGCGACACGTGTGGAGCAGGTCACTTAAATTAATTAATTTTGGCCATCGAAATAAATAGCCTGCTGTGATATCTTCGAACTCTTTTTTCTCAATTTGCACCTTTGGAGAGAACGAGCCTGTTAGAAAAACTATCATTTCTAAGCTTTTTCGCGAATACCTGCTGACAAGGTGGTTTTTAAATAAAATATGTGTGGAACAAGATGGGGTACTTTTCTGATTTTTAAGTATTTTCAGGCAAAATAAAAATTAAGATGTCTGGCTTGCAGTGACAGGAAAAAAAATATCCTTGCTCTTAGGGGGGATGCCCTTTTTATAGAAATGTTATCATAAATACTCGACTCGCCCTGTCCTGCATACAATCCATTTAGAAGGCATCTAATGACACAGGATTAGTACATTTTCATTATTTGGAAATGATAGTTTTCCGAAGCTTGATGCATACACGGTTGATCATTATTACATCCATATGTTTTTTGTATGCCCCCCTAAGGTGCTCAAATTTTGCATATGTTGTAATAACAGGACGATAAGTCATCCGTGAAATTTTCATGAAAAGTAGTGCAGCGATTCAAAAGTTAACTCTCCAGCCCCGCATCCCCCCCTTAAAAACTGAACCTGAATTTGCTGTTTCTGTAGTGTTCGTTTTACTTTAAGGTCAGCAAGTACATATATTTAGAGTGCCATTAAGTTGTTCTTTACTTCATGCATTGTATCCCACCCTGCTATAGCTCCGGTAGGGTTTGGAGCATCACTAAAAAAAAAATAAATAAAATAAATAAATAAATAAATAAATAAATAAATAAATAAATAAATAAATAAATCAGGCGTTAGCAGATACCATTAGGCCAACTCAAGCAAACTCGCCTTTAGATCTAGCAGCAACATGTCTGCTTATCGTAAAGGTTTAAATCACTGAGGTGCAAAGGTGCACAAGTGTTAAAATATAATAAATGCATCATAAAAATCTGTGTTTAAAATTATGCGCGCAGATTTCACTTGATCTTTTCAATCTTATTGCAGTAGTTTTTTATATACACTTGCCGGAAAAGTGAGAATGCTGTACAGGTTTGATAGCAAGTTTTACTAAACGTTGAAATGCTTCCTTCGTCAGTTGTCACGAAACACCAGCACGCACGTGATTTCGCATGTATACCAATACGGTACTATGTAGGGAATTAGGGCTAATAAGAAAATTTGACACTAAAAAAGCGGTAGTTATTCCTCATTCTGTACTAGCTTTGCATGGAGGCTAAATGTGCTCATGCGATTAGAGAACGCACAATGTGAGTGGCAGAGCTCTCTTTTTTTCTGCGCTATTCGCAGCCTGGAATCAGAGGCGCTTGGCTACCACTCCAAGGTCGTGATAGGTGATTCAGCGCTGCATCGCTTTAAGGGGGGAGGGGGGTTCTAAAAGAGAATTGAAGGTTGAGTTTCATCATCCGAAAAAGTAATAAATAAGGGCCAGATATGACAGCATTAGAAATACATATCTCTATGATGGATGTGTAGGATGGCGTGACACGCTATTCTTTTTGAGGAAATGTAAAGACGTATCATAGAGTGGTATGAAGTGTCCATAACTCTTAGAATTCTATTATTCAAGAGTTGAAGAGTGGTTCACATTCTTCGATGACTCAATTTCCCCAGTGATACAGCTTCCTTGCGATACCTAACATAGACCGCAAGAGTAAATTGAGAAAGCCGTATAGTCTCATCAACTTCTTCCATTTATTAAATTTTTTTAGTAAGGCACTGCTAATACTTGGGAATGATATGACTCATTGAAAAAGCTTGTGTCCTACGACATATCCAGTATTTTAGTGTATGTTTTAAACTGTTCAAAATTTGATTCGCTCTATCCGTATCTCTCGTCCCACTATCACATATTTTCTTCTCTTGCTGTGCTTCTGGTGCAGTGTTGCGAGTACATAATTTCTTCCCGAAAGAGCAAGGCAGGCAATAAATCAGGCTAACATTTCTGGTCATATAAGTAAAATTATTTTCTTTCGTTCACTGATATCCGTGACATTTTTCTAAGTATGGGTGTGGTCTCACCTTATACGCAACAATTTTATTAAACTCATGCAAAGCAACACACAACCACGAATTATACAGTGATACCAAACAGCTGGGTTACAAGACTGTAACGGGTATTTCTATGATATTTAGAATATATATTTGTTCACAGTGATGCATGCGTGGATAGTTAATCTATCACATAGCAGGCTTTTCAGCAATGTTGAAGCACACGCTTGTCATCAAGCCAAGCTGACGTGAAATTTCTATGTTCTCCAGAAAGATTTTTATTTGGTAGCTTTCAAGGAGTTTTGAACAAAAGTATACTGTGACTATGAGATATTTATTGATGTGTTATAATATCTTCGTGGGAGCGAATTAGAGTTGCACGTTTCACAAGATAAAATTAGTCAATTGATCAGCTATTTTTCTTATTTATTTCATAACTATACGCACCAAGATGCTAACCAACATGTGTATTAAGTACTGCTGTTCTTTTAAATATGTGAATTTATGTCGCTCGCCAGTGTACTAGCACTTCCACACCGAAATGAACACTTCCATTGGAAATTCATGCCTAATTTTTCCGAGAAGTTAGCCGCGCCATTGAAACGTTTCTTACTGGAATGCCTGTGCGACCCAGTAATCTATGCTCAACGCTGCTTAGAAAGTACATCTTGTGGGAAGGTTGGCGTAGTCATGATTTCTATTTCGGAGGTCCCAATTGGCCCCGCAAAAGGGCCGTCTGGGGTGTAAAGTGTCCTACTTTGCTAGAGTTTCTGTGGGTAGCATAAAATTTGGGAGCGGTGTGTGCTACGGGACGTGCCACTTTATTTGCGCCCTTGTAATATGGTTTTAGAGGCTAAATGCCTAGTGCTGCGCCAATTTATCGAATTTCGCTTGTTACAATAGGAAAACTTATCCCAAGTCAGCTACGGTTCTATTAAAAACTTATGTTATGCTGTTATAAATGAAGCGGAACCGTGGCAGTGACGTGCCCGGCGTCATCGCCGCGCCGCGACGTCCCTGCCCCGCCCATTCGCCAGACTCTCTCCATATACGGCGCTGTGTGACCCTATACTGTAGCGCCATCTCTACTCGTGCGGCGAAAACTACTCGTGGCTCAAGGTTATCGGCGAACACAATCTGCCCGCGCCCTCTCCTCAAGCGGAGGAGCGAGGGTGTCAGCACCTAACTTATTCTTACACCATGGGGTGTAGCGTGATGGACGCCATCAAGGCTAGGCCCTAAGGAGCTTCGCCCCTAAAACCTGAAGGCAATTTTTATCTATCTAGTAATATTATGGTGTACCTCAAGTTGCTGCACTTGGTACCGTTGCATTGGCATTATTGGTGACACCGTAACTCCTCTTCGTTTATATCAAGCGGTCCTGATCGGTTCTCTTCCATGTTGACATAAAACCCTCTACAGCCGCGTTATTAATTAGGGCTTCTTCTTGCGCAAGCTAGCGTGATTTGAAAACCGTGATATTAGGGTGCTATCTGTACAAAGACGCAGACCGGAGACAAACATCAAAACACACGGATGGTCAATTACCTGCATCGGCTTTCTGCGTCAATACAACCCCTTGCAATTAATAATATAACCAATAAGGCACAATTCGATTACAGCAGAAACGCAGCACAAGAGAAATTATGTAACATTCATTAATCATAGAACTTAAGAGAAAAAGGCCGTGAGCATGCATAGCAATTAATACGCGCGTCACATACCAAATTGCACAGAAAGATAACAAAAGTTGTCGCGATTTTATATCGGCCACCTTCATCAACAAGGATGATACCACATGTGCGTTTGCGCTCTTTTCAGCCAAAAAATTGATGAAGCGGAAAATGCGAATGGGTGCGAGCAGCTGCACTATAAAACTATTTTGAGATGTTTACTGAACCATTTAAGTGTATTAGACTTACATGCTCAGGTCATTTATAATTGTTGGCTTTTGTTCCTGCCAGGCCTACTTTGGTATGCTGAAATGTAGCGGTCCCTTTTGTGACAAAAGTCTGTAGCGTGTTTAATCTCACGATGATCTGTTTGTTGTGCTGCCAACCATTATAGGCCTCTCCCACGGCAATAGGTGTGGCGTCTGATATGTGTCTCGCGCTTTATTGCTCGAGCAATGTCATTCCCGTGTACGAATATTGCTCACCTTGTTTTCAAAAGTCCACGCAGTTTCTATGTGCCATTCGAATCCCATCATGATGAAAGACGAAGGTGTTGCGCATGCAGGAGGATGTTTTGTTTCAAGATTTCACATTAGAGTTCAGAACACTTTATTGTATTACTCATAGATTCACTCGTTGTGGTTGGGAAAATATCCAGGAGAACGGACACCGTCATTTTATCGCTGGCCAGGACCTCGAATTGGTCCAGGTCTCAACAGGTTATGCCCTGCGAAATAAGAATAATTATTTACTCACATTTCTTTCAACTATGTAAAAGTATTATGATACATCAACACTGCAAGCTATAACCCAGCATTTGTAAACGAACGGCCTTTGCTTTGTTAAGGTGACCTAGATAGAAGTATCATGTGGGGGAAATAACAAGTGCTGACTAATCGTTGAAGTAAAAAGACACTTCAACCCCACTGCTGGGACCTCGTGAATATTGAGCTACATACTTATTGGACGCGCCAACTAGCTCAAATTTCTCTTTTTGCGTGTGCGTCTTTTAAGGCTCAGTTCATAGACCTGTCGAGATGTGTACCAACAGGACTAGCAAACGACACTTCAACGGTATGTTTTGTGGGACAATGGTCATACGGACTCGGTGCTTTGACGCGAGTATCGTGTGTATATCGGAGATCAAGTGCCTGACTTACAAGTAAGCGTGTTTTAACAGCGTAGCTGTTCTAGCTTTGCGTAAAATGTATCATGACCCAAAACGATCATCATCATAAATCGGCATGCCCTCTGTTTGTATTCTTCTTCATCTTCTGGTTAGATCCCAAAACACGTGCGCCAATTTGTTCACCGTGTAACAAAGGAGGGATCAACCGTGTTTCTAAGCTCCTTGGCTCTATGCTACCCCCCCCTCATTTCCTTTCTCGTCAGTCTCACATCTGTCCACCTCACCCTCACTTATCTCCCCCACCTCCTTGGTATAGTATACTATACAGGGCCACCATATGCAACGTTACGTCTGCGTGACGCCAAGTGACAACATCAGGTGAAAGCATTTCGAGCAAATTCAGGAGAAAGCAAATTTCGAGCGGCTGGCGTCTTTCGTGGGACATTATAATTTGTTGCTACCGAATTGATTGCTTCGCCCTTGTGGCGAAACAGCGTTTTTTTTATTGCGATAGCAATTATATGGACACTTTCCGCTAGTTTTTGCCGTCGGCGTCGCCGCCGCCGTTGGCCGCCGCCGGTGTCCGCCGGCGTCGTCGTCCGCCGTCATTTGCCGTATATGTATATGTATATATATAACCGGCCGCGCCCGTCGTTCGTGAGCGTGAAAAGACGCGAGGGGGGGGGGGTCCCTCGAGCGACCTTCGATTTTACGAGCGCGGGCGGGCGCGTTATCTCCCCTTCTCGGCGGCCGACAGCGGGGGGGCCGGTGTACCCTTCTACGTGCTGCGCTCTCAACGCGAAGAGAATTCTCTTAAACAAGCGTTTTCTAAAGTTGCGTGAGATCGGATCCAAAAAGAGTTAGCTGCCAGCCTCACTTCGTATAATATTACAATTTTTTGCTATCGCATTCATTGCTTCACCCTTGCGGTGAAACTGTGACTTTTTTATTGAATACAAGTATGCAGCAATTATAAAGAAAAATAGAATGTATCACCTCGTGGTTCTCCTCCCGGTAATTACCCCCTGGCATTCCTAGCGCAGCTTAGTTTTTCAATCTTTACAGCTGCTGCGAACACTAGTAGTGCATGCACAATGTCATAGTCACCAACTTCTGTTTAGTACCTTTGACCATGGAGCTATGTGAGGCTAGTGTCTCAAGTCATTATTATAGTAGTAATGTAACACTAAACATTTTTGGAGTGGAATTGGTGAGGGACAATGCCACCTCCTGGTTAAAATCCTGTGCACTGTAGCACAGTGTGAAGCCCGCAGGCCTCATTTTGTGATAAATTATATTTGCTTTTTTTTATTTCGCATAGATGGCAGTACGCGAAACCCAGATGTCACACTACGTCATCCTGCTGAGTAATATCAATTTACTAACTATAGTTATGCGTGAAGAATCGGGTCGCATAAAATTAAATTGATGAAATAATTTTTAAAGACTTTAAGCAATGCCTTTTTTCTCAGTGCGTGCTTCTCTAATGTGGATATAAAATTGCCTAGCAGCAATCTAAAACACGAAGCCTTTGTGGTATAATAACCATGAAAAAGGTTTCAAGTACCCGGATGGCCGTGTTTTTGGCCGCCTCCGCTTTCCTTCTTCCAGCAATTCAGGATGACAGCCAGTCATGCACCAGTGCAGCTCCCGTAAATCGACAGCCTCTTGGAGCACCCCCTGGCTGTGCTGGCTGTCTTGGAGGTCTTTTAGGTCGTGTCAGGGCACCACCTGGTGGAAGGCCACAGCCTAGTTTTAAGACAACATCTCGGTGGAAGGCAACAACCTGTGGGAAGACAACAACCTGGTGGTGGACAGCAACCTAGTGGAAAACACCAACCTGGTGTAAGACAACAAGCTGGCATAAGACCTGGTCCAGTACCACGTCCACCAGCTGTTCCTGGAACACCTCGTGGTTCTTCTCCTGGGTCATCCCCTGGGTCATCTCTGGCATCACCTGGTGAACTACCTGGTACATTTGGTCCGCTGGGTAAGGTGGCAGGGTGGTTTTTATGTTCTTATATCATTTTTATGACCATTCAAAGATAGAAAATTCTTTGCGGAGTTAGTACCATATAATATTTGCTATTTCACTGAAGTGGGTGGTCATCAGCAGTATTGTACTATACAAAATGAGAAAGAAAAGGCTCCAGTGACACGCCGCGCTCCAAGAACGTTTCGTTGCTTCGAGCTTTCATCTGCATCTTGACTTAGCTTATTTGGATTGCTGCACAAATGTAAAACAACATTGGGCGAAATAAGCAATATATATGCCTTACATTGAGCCGGACCGAATGAACGCCTTATGCAATCTTTTTGTTTGTTTTGAGCCCATTTTTACTTTTTTTTATTGAAATGGTGAAATAGGAGAGGTTGGTGCCATTATGGTGGCACCGGCTACTCCTTCTCGCTTAGCATACAAAATATGTACTAAGAAAAATAATAAGGGCACTAAATGCAATACAGCAGAAAACACGATGTGAAAATACAGCACAACCGAACATTACATGAGAGTTCAGATAAGTCTAATAGGTTCATATGTGCATAAGTGTTGTATCACAAGTTCAGATAGGAAGAGTCAGTTCACATGTAGAAGTTCAAACTCAAATATTCTGCAATGCTTGACATACACAGCAAAACACCATTTTTACTTCTTCCTCTCGACGGGTCCATCGTTTTCCCGCTTCTCGCTCCAGCAGTTCTGGATACCATTGACAGCTGAATCGTTGCTCGTACAGAAGCAGGAGAACGAGAAACGGCACATGCTTTTTCGGCAGTGACATTTTCGCAGCAGTTCCTCGAGCTGCAGGGGCGCGGGGCCCATCACACGCCTCTTCGCCACTGACTACGTCCGCCGACAACAACCAACGCCCCGCCCCGGCAACTGCGTCTAGTTTGAAGCAAATGCGCGATGCCCGCTCGCCATGTTTTATGAGTAGCAGCAACCCTTCATCTGCTCTAGTAAATCATAGATGAAGTGTGTGCATACGTTTTTTCGCTTGCTCACTGCTATTCCCGAACGAATCACGGAGTGTTTTTATAGATGCGACATGTTGCGCGTCATGATCACCGGCTTCCCAATGGGACTTCAACATAGAAATCGGAGGCTTTCGCCTCAATAAATTAACGAGCGTGACATCTGCGGACACAAGCCAACTAAAACCTTGGCTTCTAAATAACTGGAGGGATAAACTGCGTAAACCGAAGTCAGAAAGCGGCTAGAGTTCATTGCGGGTTCTGAGAAAAAACAGCAGCTTTGGCTGCAAGTGCGTAGGTGATTTTCGAATGCACGCGGAGAAATAAACAATATACGAAGCCACCTGCCTCCTTTGTTCGCAAAACCGTCGGCACCGAAAATTGCATGATAGTTCAGGCATGCACATCACCCTTCAGGATAGTGACATCTCCAGGCTAGCTTAGTTGATAACGGAAGCGACGCATAGAGCCTTGCCCCACTATCTGGCTTTACTGCTCTTTATCTCCTGCCTATCTCCTGGATACGGAAAGTAGAAGAGTAGGTCTGAAAATTAATATGCATAAAACTAAAGTAATGTGGAACAATCTTGGCAGAGAACAGCTTTGCGATAAGTGGCGAGACACTGGAAGTTGTAAAGGAGTACGTCTACTTAGGACAGGTAGTAACCGCGGAGCCGAACCATGAGTGAAATAACTAGAAGAATAAGGATGGGATGGGGCTCATTCGGCAAGCATTATCAAATCATGAATGGTAGTCTACCACTATCCCTCAAGAGGAAGGTATATAACAGCTGCATCTTACCGGTACTTACCTACGGAGCAGAAACCTGGAGACTTACAAAGAGGGTTCAACTTAAACTGAGGACGACGCAGCGAGCGATGGAAAGGAAAATGATAGGTGTAACCTTAAGAGACAGGAAGAGAGCAGAGTGGGTCAGGGAACAAACGGGGGTTAAGGATATCATAGTTGAAATCAAGAAGAAGAAATGGATATGGGCCGGGCACGTAGCACGTCGACAGGAGAACCGCTGGTCATTAAGGGTAACTGACTGGATTCCAAGAGATGGCAAACGCGTGAGGGGGAGACAGAAAATTAGGTGGGTAGATGAGATTAAGAAGTTTGCAGGTATAACGTGGCAGCAGAAAGCACAGGACCGGGTTGATTGGCGAAACATGGGAGAGGCCTTTGCCCTGCAGTGGCGTAGACAGGCTGATGATGACGATCTCCTGCCTAGGAGCACTCATTGTCTCTATCCTGCCCATACCGGGAAGACCGTGTACACTACCCCTCTACTCCACAGCGTACCGCATACCGGGCAACATTGACAGATACCGCAGTTGGACCTTGTACAGAGAGGCCTAGCTTTAGCTTCAATGGCGAATTTTTCCTTCCCATGTCTCGACAGTAATTGTCGTTAGAAAATGAATCATTGAGGCCGAGTCCTTCACTCTGAAGCGTCTGGTGATAAATAGTGAATTTGCATGTAAGACTACATAATGAGGTTTTCATATTTCGTATATCAAGGCCACATTTATTAGGGCGGAATAGCATCTACATCCAGCACATATATCCCTTGCTTTTCTTTCGTTGAATTGTATTACTTTCTACCATGACATATCTTCCTAATTGGGCGATGGATCTTTCATTTTTTTTGCTGCATGTCAGAAGTGAAGCTAATTAAATAATCGGTCTTATCTCACAATGTTCCAGAACTTATGAAGACACCTACTTAGTGGGGATCATAGCCCGAACTGTGGCTGAAGAAACCCGTCTGCTGGATAATCGTCCAACCATGACGTGTGATCGGATCAAGAGTGCAATAAAGCCTACTGAATTGTCGTATAAAAATTGAGAACATTGAAACGGTTTCCTAGATGCACAATACCTTCCGTTTTCATTATTATGAAACTCCGAAGTGATGCCTCAATCGCGCCAAACCTATTCACCGCTATTTTTGTACTCGAAAGACCTATATAGGCAAGACATTGAGCGAGCTATTAAACGTCAGGCGCATCGCCCACACAACTAATATTGGTGTAAGAGAGGTCTAAATTGGGTTCGTACGAAGAAATAAGGCATCGTCATGAGAAGCACACAGTGTGGACGATACGGCATTAGCCAGTACGGAGAAACTGAGCCAGGAGCCATTATGTCGCCATGTTCGAAAGTGTTTTTCTCCTTCTTCTTCTCAGCCTTTTCTGGCTGGCTGCGTTTATTTGTACTTCATCTACATAATTAAGAACATTAAAAACAGAATGCCGTGAGTAGCGTGACTGGCGCAGACAATTTCGTGCAGCCCATTTCACACCAACCACCACAGATGGAGCGTAGCGTGACTGCCTCGCTAACCGGCAGACAGCGGAAGGCAGCGTGTGGGCGTGTTCCACAACAGTCGCCGCAGTCAGGCCACCGTTCATCACGCGCTCTATTTCCATGTAAGGTATCGGTCGACAGCCTCCGTCGAGGTCAATGTAGCATCTCTGACCAGGGGTAACAACAGCGGTTTCACCTGCCCCGTAGCTCTTTACGTGCAGTGAGCACCCCACCCTTTTTCCAGTTACATGAAGCCGTGTAAATGACGTGTAAATACTTCATCAAGCCGTGTAAATACTTCACCGACAGCGTCGGTTAGCCTCCTTACGGAAGCAGTTGCTCTTGTGTTTGTGCAGTGGTACACTGAAGTAGAAGAGTGGTAGAGAACTCACTGGCGTCGAAAGCACAACGCCACCGATATCTTTTTCTGCACTAAAGAAGGGAAATTTCACGTGCTCATTATTCTTTGTTAGACACGTAGTTAACGAGAACTAACAGGCAATCAAGCCAAGGTAAGTGTACGGAATGTTATTTTACAGTGAAAGCTGTTATGGGGTCACAACGAGGGCCGATTTATGCGCCGTAGTTGCCCGCCACCGCCGGTGTCTGTAACCACTACTACGTGAAATAGAAAAAAAAGAACTAACTAAATAAAAAATACCAAGGATGGAATGGGATTCGAACACGTGTCCTCTGCGTGGCAGCCGAGTATTCAACCACCGGGCAACGCCTGTGCTTGAAAGTCCGTGGCAAACTGACCAAATGCAGGCGTCATGTCGGGTAAGAACTGTTAACATGTGTAATAAAGCGTTTTCGAACAGTAAAGTAACAAGCAGGCGTCACACAATGCGTATTGCGTAACGAGTGGATCGTTCAATTCTCCAAACCCATTATAAAAGTCTCAGGCGTAGTTCTTCATCGGAGTCAGCCACAGCATCAACAAAGTGCATTTAATGCATTACAAGTGCGCAGCGGGTACCACGCTTCTCCGATGAATGACGAATAATGATGTAATGGCGTTGTAATGGCCAGTCAATTCTTGGCCAATCCCCCACAGTGGGTGTGAGCCTCAGTAGAAGAATAAAAAGAACAAGAACATGGACACTTCCCTGCTACACACATTTATGATTGCCCCAAGTGTGTTTAAAAATGCTTAGAAAAGCAACTCTTTCCAGCTTTCACTGCTGGCGGTTTTTTAATAATTATAATATTAGTGAGATGAAAAGTCGCCGCCGGCAGAGACCCAACCTGCCAGCTTCGAATAACACGTTCGATTAATGCTCCGAAGCTTCGAGGTACGGCCCCGCCGGCGGCGAGTTGTCTTTGCGTCCACTTTAATTTCTTCACACTGATATCATCGCTACTACAAATAACACCATCTCTACTTTCCTTGAATTTCTTATCGGTTAGTTCTCCTTAGGCACTGAGGAATACACCTGGACACAGAAAAGCCGATGGTTGAGTACCACTGTCAGACACCAAAGTGAAGAATTGGGGTCGCCTCTCCATTTTGTTGTTAGATTCTTTTATTGAAATGTGTTTGCAAGCATTCACCCTGCTTGGGGCTTCTTCACATGGAGTACCGTTAGCCATTGTTCTTGACTGGTCCCGGTTTTGGCTTACGGCCTGAAAGGTAAACAGATAAATGTTGTGTATTTATCCGAACGTACGCAAATAATGAGCATGTCTACCATAGAAAATTTCGAAACATGTATGTGCACATTTTCTAAGTGAAATGAAATCAAAACAGCGATATCCTTATTCTGTGTACCTGTTCAGATGAATGGACCAGGAAAGGCCTTTATAATGTTATTTGCTGCGTACATTTTAACCGGTGTTCAAATGACTGAAACTGCGAAGGAGGAGTAAAGGTGGAAGTTTTCGTTAAGTCCATATCAGGCATCATTGCTCCCGTTTTCGCGAACTAATAAATTTTCATGAAGCTAAGTTTTGTTAAGGCGAAAGCTCTCAATACCTCACTAAATGCGAACATTGACCACTGGTGTCAGCGTCATCACAAGGGGTGCAAAAAAGAAGCATCATGGAATGGACTTCGCCACATAGCATCATAATGACATCGGCATATCACCATAAAATTTGCGACATCATGTTGACGTCGAAAATGACGGCACTATGGCGTCACGTAATGGAGTCATCACGTCGCATCGTCGCTCGGTAAAAATGGGGCCCAATCGCGAAGGCCAGTGGAAAAACCAGGCGAGGCGCAGTGAGATTGCAATGCCTCCATTCCTGAAGGCTGGGCAAGCTGTTAGATGCAAAAGATTAGCTGTTAGATGCGGAAGACATTAGCTGTTAGATGCATAAGATTAGCTGTTGGATGCAGAAGATATTAGATGCAGAAAGATTCGGGACGAGGGGGGGGGCGGGGGAGGGCAAAACCTAGACCGAGAAGAAACGGATGAAAATATTCGCCTTCGAGTTCTCTCAGTTTTTACCTCAACTACACTGACCAACAAACCAACTCTTGTTAATTGTAAAGTTTCAACCTAGTTTGGCACGTGAAATTTCAAGAAAGCTTTTTGCCATTAATTTGCACTGATAACCGCCCTGTTCTGTATGCCATCCTAGGCCTTTGTTTGCTCTCCAATGGGCATTTTTTACCCGTGGCATATTTCCTCGATATTATTTTCGTTATGAAAAGTGCAAGAAAGAAACGCGAGAAACAGAAAAAAAGTCAAGGTTTTTTTCACGAGCGGAAAACCATCATTGCGTTAGCAAGATCTTGAATTTCGTGCGAGGTAATGCCAATATTTTACTCCTTTAGCACACTACTTGGTGTAACTGAACAAAACGCGGGCGGAAGTAAAACTGTATTCTGCCAGTGAGCGAAACGACATTCCTACCGTATATCGCTTCTAAACAGATTGTTTAAATGTATATCGCTTCAGGCCGATGACAACTGACCACGTTCAATGGCATGAGTCCTTCTGAGCATAACTGTCAAGACGCAGTGCCTGCCAGAACCACGCAGTTCTATGCGCCCACGTATGCTCCCGTCTCAGTTTACACAAAGACGTCAATACACCTCGTAAGACTTGGCTCGAGGCGAAAAATCTGATGCAAGCTGCTTCTCGCTGAACGTTTCGCATGTTATTGATTGCCACAATATGTGGAATCTGGCGTTGTTTTTTCTAATTTTTGGACGAACGTTCGTTCACCTTGAAGCTATCTGAGAGAACAATTTATAATATTATCTGCTTCTATATATTATGTTGTCGACTGCTTTTGTTCTCGCTTTGTCCTTTGGTTAGTGTAGGTGTTGGAACTACCACTACACAAATGTGCACATTCTGGTCACCAATCAATCTGCAGGAGAATTTTTTTAACAACAGATGTATTTCTGGGAAAAATCGTACCGATATTTTTGTCAAGCTTCTTGCAATGAACCATTAGGTGGCAACGATTGATTTTTGCGAACTTTCAATCTTGTTGTCCTTGTATTTATATGCTGAACACCACTATTTTTCCAGCGCAAATAACGATCGAGCTTTCAAGTGTCGCTGGTAGTTTTTTCTCATAATAATCAGAGACGTTGCAGAATAATATTTTCAGTAATTATTAACTTCAAGGGCTGCAGAAGTCGTAGTAAATACTAAGTGCGGCTCATTTATTTGCTGTATTCGGGAAAGGAAAACTTTTGGAATCAAGTAATTTAGAAATGCGTGACAATTTTTCAATTTATTCTCCGTGATAATCTTGAGACAGTAGTTGATTGCTTTAATAATGCGCGACAGATGCGCAGGGTAACACGGAAGGTTTAAACAGCAAGACAGAAATTCAGTAGCTGATCACGTCTGATATATTTTTAAATTTTTTGATGAAAACACAAAGGCATGACTTTGCCGAACCCCAGCTGATTCATGGCAGCGTAACGCGCCCCCCTCCCCCATACCCACTTGACGCGAACAAAACCCATATACAACCCGCCTACGTCTTCCTCATTATTTCTTTCATTTGTTGGTTTGTTTTCCTTACTGACCTATTTGGTATGGTAACCTGATTGCATATCCCTCTCCTTGCATTAATTTTTTCACGTTTTCCCCCACTTCTCACCTGCCCCCTTATCCTTCTGCACTTTTTCTATTTTGTGTAGACTGAACAAAGCGTACGCATGGACGCTGCTAAAGAAAGCAGTTTTGCCTTGCTTGTTGACTTGTCGAAACGTCGACACCATTCACATGTCCAATTCAGGCCTGCCCACCTTACCTTAGACTTTATCTCCCTTTTTCTCTCTCAAGTTCAGGGATACTTAAAAGGCATTAATTAGTGTTATTTGTTGAAGCAACTAAGTTGTAACATGTCTCTTCTCTCTGTATCGTTTGGCCAGGCTAGCATATTTGAATCTTGCCTCCTGTTCCAATGACACTCGGCTATCTGGTGTGCTGATAGAGCAACACTGAGCAAGCTTTATGGTACTTCAACAAAATAGGGGCAGCATTTCATTTTCTCCTATGTCAATAGGACTGACTATAATACTGTTGCATTAAAATATCTACTAAAATATGCAACTCTGGATTATATTTAGTACCGCATCTATGTACTAACTCTGGAAGTGGAGTTAGTAGTGAATAGTAACAATGAACAGTCATGATTGCTTATTACCAGCTGGACGAGGTCCTGCGCCAAGTCCTATAGGTGGTACTAGAGGTGCACGTTGCGGCCGACGATTGTGTGGGCCAAATCTTGTACCCCTAATTGGTTTGGACCAGCGCGAAGAGGACCCGGAAGTGTGGGGGGCTGCATTGGCATACGTCTGGCCGTCGTTCTGAATCACTGCAAGAAGAAAAGCAAACGCAGCCAAAAAGACCAAATTGGACAAACTTAGAATCGTCGCCATCCTTATTACACCACAAAGACTGCGTGTTCACGATAGCCCCCAGACACGTTTATATGCCTGTGAGACTCGAAGGCGTGTAACAAAAAAGAATACCACTTGCATTCTTTATCGTATCAATGTCCTTCGTAACGCCCTGAGGTTCTTTCCTAAGACAAATGTAAGATGCCAATCATTGCTTGCATCTCCTTAGTGTTCAGTACCACACGAGGATATGTTACACTGGTGACAGCAAATGTCAAAAGTCTGAGGTAATGAGTGCATTCATAATGAAGGCAGACGTATTCCACTTCTCTGTGCTTTCTAACTATAGACCAATCGCACTAAAAAGCGTACCATGTAAATTTTCCAGAGTACATGTCATCTGCAATCCTGAAATATCTAACGAAGAACAACTTGTAACTAAATCAGCCTCGTTTCCAGCATGGCCGTCTCACGAAACACAATTATTTGAACTAATCACCAAGATCATCAGGCCATATACAATAACAATTGTCGTCGATTCTATATTTGTTCACTTTGTCACAGCCCTCGACAAGGTCGCCTATATAAGCCTCTAAGGATCAAACTGAGTGCCCTAACATTAACCCTAAGATTTCTTACTGGGACTGCTAATTTTTGTCGGATCGCAACCAGGCTGTCTTTGTTAATAACAGCTTGCCTCCATTAATCACGGAAAAAAATCAGGGCATTTTGCAAGGCACCGTGACACGGCCAATCTTATTCTTATTTTATGTTAAGGATATAAGTAGCAACTTGTCACCCACAAACTAACCAACCACAGATTATTGTGTTATATACAGACATATTACTAATCACATGGATGTAAGGGCGCGCTGGAATTTCGCATTCTGACAACACCAAGGTTTTCGCTGTTGCTGTCAATGCCAGACAGAAATCAATGTCTTAAAAGTTCAAGATTCTAGGCAGATTCTAGGCCAAGATTCTAGGCAGAAGCCGGAACAAATCAGCTCGTGAACTTTGGAAGGCGTACCATATAGAGAAAAAAGGAAGTAACTGTGGTAGTGACTCGTCTATCTGCTTGTATAAGAATGAAATTGGGTTTTTTATATGACGTGCCTGTAGCCTGATGAGTGGTGTTGCCTTGATATGCGCTCGCGGCGTCTGCGCACCATTGTGTTATATACTCCATTACAACCTTTGCAATAAGCCAGTTGTCTATAGCGCCTGTCCTGTCTCTGACATGTGTTCGTCTTTTTTAGAGCTAAAATCACCATGTTAAGTTGGCTTCATTCATGCCATAGTTGCGGTTCGCTATTCTCGATATGAGCCTCATTGTTTGCTGGACACCATTTTCAAGTATTCTTAATGTTTCGCCATTGCGCCCGTTGGAGTGTACGCGTAGTCCTAGGACTGGAATGCAGTCTACCACCGGTATTTGATTGCCATCCGCTATGAGTTTTAACGCGATAGCGTTAAAGAGCTCGTTTCCCAGAAATTCCGGCGTCGGTGTCGGTGTCGGCGTCGTTGGTTGTGAGCGAAAAATCATCATCTTATCCGTGACCGGAAAATTGAGAAAGATGTAAATAAAATAAATAATAAAAATTTCTGGGTCCGAGTGAGGATCGAACCTGGGCCGTCTACGTGGCAAGCAGGTGTTCTACCACACAGCCACGCCTCTGCTTGGAAATACAGTGAAAATAACTTCTTCTGGTTGGAAATACAGTGAAAATAACTTTCATGCTTCGCAAACACAAGCGTCCTTTATATAGGCGTCGCAATATAACATGTAATATCCCAGGAATATTGCGTGGTACAAGTGTACATTGCCATCGGGTGTCAGGATATGTGACTATCATAAAGATTTCGTAGTTTAAAGCCGGCCGGCCACCTATTACAAATGGGACACACCGTACTGCGCGTATTCCCTTAACACGACGTAGTGGGTGCATAGCAAGTATGCACTAAATGGTTGAAGTAGGCAGACGGGACAGGATATCGCTATCGCGTTCAACTCTTAAAGGTGAAGATTAAGGGTCCCCCCAATTTTTATATGGGGTTCACAGTGGGGCCTCCCAGAGCCCTTAAACCTTGGCCGGTCGAGAAGCTCCGATTTCTGAGGGGAACATTTTCGTACTCTGTCACGGACGTAATTTTCCACTTCCAGAATATCTGACTGGAGTCTTTCTTCCTTATGACCATCACTGCCCTCAGTTACCCATAGCGTGATGTCATCTTCATATAAACTATGCTGCAAACCCTCATGGTATTTAGTTCTGTTGGTAAGCCTATCAACGCTGTATTGAATGGCAGAGGGTGGTGTACCCCTGCTGCTAAGTTATATGTTTTCTGGATTTGATCTCACCAATCATGATTTGCGCTACTCGGTCCGAAAGATACGTAGGTTCTTAGTCCTACCCCAAGTTCTTGGAGATTTTCTAAGATAGCTTTATGGGTGACGTTGCCAAAAGCTTTTGTGAGGTCAAGTCCCAGTGTTGCCTTATCATCGGCTGTCATTGACACCGCGTCTATTATTTCATGATGGGTTTGCAGCATGACATCTTGTGTGGAGAGCTGTGGCTTGAAAGCGATCATCGTGTGAGGAAAAGAGGTCGTTATCATCCATGCATTTTATTAGCCGCGTGAGTATCACACGTTCCATCAGCTTACCCACGCACGATGTTACAGCCTGAGGTTTTGCAGCTGTAGTCCTTTTTCCTTGTTTTGTTGTCATAACTGCTTGCGCTGTTTTTCCATAGCTGTGGGATAGCACCTTCTTCCCAGCAATTCTTAAACTCTACAAACGCTGTCTACGTAGACGCAGTGGAGTATGCGCACACGTATGGCTTGGTCATTGCGGTCGTAGGCAACAACGGTGGCCTAAAGGCTAGCGGCTGCATTCGAACCGGCAACGTGGAAGCTGCTGGAAGAATCGGCTATTGCAATGGCAATAGCTCCCACGCAGGCTAAATATGTAATCAGCGACTCCAAGGGCCGCAGTCAGAAATTTCGCCAGAGGGCGAATCTCACCGGAAGCGCAAAGAATATTGGTAAATTTTCGAGACCACGGGAAAATCCAAATTATTTGGGCGCCTGCACACTCCTCCCTTCCTGGCAACGAGGCGGCTTACACCGCGGCTCGAGGGCTTACACACCGAGCCACTGAGACGCCCCCATTAGGCTGGAGAGGAGATCGCATGGTTGCCTGCAAAGAAATCACCAACGATTATCGATTGGAAAGCGCCGGGTATCCTCCCAGCGCACCACACACTTACCAAGCAGCTAGCGGTGGCCTGGCGTTTCCTTCAAACAAACACGTACCCCAACCCGGTGGGATATGCCACTATTACCCAGGTCAGTACACCGACCGGTGCAAATTATGTTAGGAAAGGGCAGACCTACCTCACATCCTGTGGGCCTGTCCAAAGGCGGTTCAACAGGGTCGCGCAATTACTATTGATGAGCAGTGGGAGACTGCTGCTCAGCACAGATTCAGAGGAAAAGCTCTGGGCACTCCGACGGGCCGAGGACGCTGTCAGGACCCAAGGGCTCCTGGCTGATGCCTAGGCGTGGGATCCGCACCACCGAGGCCGCCAGATCAGTGGCGTAGCCAAGGGGGGGGGGGGGGTTGGGGGGGTTCAAACCCCCCCCCCCCCCGAAATTTTCAGTTTTGCTTGCGTATATATGCACGCACACATACAAACGCACTCACGAACATACATAAAGTATGGTTGAACCCCCCCCCCCGAAAAAAATTTCTGGCTACGCTACTGCGCCAGATTCTTTTAATAAAGGTTTCTTCCTCCGCCTGCTCCTCCTCCTTCCCATAGAACTATATTCATGGTGTTACCATCGAACTGTCAACTGACATTGCTCCATTGTCATGACCACCAAAATAAATTCATGGCTATGTTATTTCGCATACATAAAAAGTCTGCACCTTGCTGAAAGGGCGAAAAAGTGCGCTGAATTCTCATTGCCTTCTAGAAATTGCAGAGCCTTGAGATCACGCCATCTGGTTCTGCTTAAAATTCAATCAAAATCACTAAAAAGTATCCTATCTGTCAGGGGCTTTCCTCATTACGTCCATTACTTGCAACGAGTACTGTGCCATTTCACTAGAAATGTACTATTTCGGGCAAACCAATCTTTAGCATGCACAGTAGGATACAACGGTAAGATGTCGATGCCTTTTTTTCACAAAGACGGATGCACACAGGCCTGCAGCAGCTGGCACTCACTGGCCGGCTGAAAATATGAGCCCGGACTACCTCTGACCTCGCTTTCTTAGAACATTATCGTGAGCATGGCTGGGACTATTTTTTTAGGTGCACAGGCGAATGGCAGCAGTGCCTGGGTCATCTGGGCAGAGCCTTTGCAGGCATCTACATGTCCATGTATAAATTTATGAATGAAGTACAACAAATACTTGATATATGGACACAAAGTAGCCCAAAGACGCTTGCTTCTATACAAAGTTACCTTATTCACGCTGTAGAAATCTCTCCACACGTCTCATAGATTTTTTTTGGCTCTGGCATTTGATACTCAGGATAACTTCAAATACACTTGTATAAAAAGCTAGCTACAACTTTTACGTTTATGTTGATGGCATGAATAAATGACCTAGATACAGTCGTCCTCAAGTGCTAAACATCACCTAAATTGAATGATGAAAATCAATGTACCATGTTATGGGCGTACATATGAATGTACCCTTTCCACACGTTTCCTACAGCAAATTTGTTAGTTGCTTATTCAGAAGTTCCGAAAAGTTCACACGATATGGATGGGGGGCGTAAGGTGTTGTCTGTTATTAAAATCCATTATTGGGCAAGTATGAATATCTCTTTCATAAAGTGGAGTGCATACAACAGCCATGACATGAAACCAATATTTAAAAAAAAACGAAGTAGCTTTCCTCTCTCGCATTGAAGCAAGGCATCGTACTAAATAAGCCCATGATCATTACAAATGTCAGCTCCCGTTGCTATTATTATTTTAAATGATGCTGCGAGGCTATGGTGGCGGTTTTATGCAGCATCGCCGTATTTGGGAGCAAGAGCAGTATTTTCGGATTCAGACCTAATATCTACCAAGTGTAAGCTCTGTAAATGCGTCAGCACTGCCTTTACCATAGTGCAAAATGAAGGAGTCTAAATTTACATGCCGAAATATTGCATCATGCATATTGCTCTTATCGGCTGCAGTGACGTGTTAAACAGTAGTATGAACTATGATAGTTCTTAGAATCGCATTTCTGAAGAGCTGAAACGCAACCCATATTTCATGGTGACACGCTTTATTGGGCGACGCATCCTGCTGATCATATCCGACTTCAAATGTAGCAGTAAATTACAAAATCTCCATCGACCTGCTTGAATTTGCAAAGGCTGTTGTTCTCATGAAGCACTCTGATTTCTTGGGAGCCCATGACTGATTCAACAAGCGTCCTTCGCACTGCTGCAACACATGAAGTATTAGGCGGCAGCATCAAAATCGTGAAACATTTGTCTACATTCATCATAGTCACTTAAGTGTCATCCCAATCTGATGCCTATTTTTGCCTCTTGCCGATGATGTAGTATTCCTAGCACATATTTTCATGCTGAGGTAGCACAGCAGCAACAGAGCAGGCTTACTTCTTTTGTTATGTAACTAAAATATCTGCTCTATCTTCCTTGTTCATCCGCAACATTTGTGTCTTTACCCAGGCAGCACAGCACATTGGCCCAATATTGTTTATACGCTGGCAAACGATGGTCCAATGAAGGGCCAGTCAATCCATTACAAAACCAATGTTGGCGGAGCCAGCCTATAAGGATGCCAAGAATGGTCCATTGTAGCCAGTCAAAATACAATATTTATACTACCACTGTACAAGGATGGCAACAAAGGGCCGTCATAGCCAGCCAAAATACAATATTGGTTGTCCCATCATACAAGGACGGCAAGAAAGGGCCGTGGTAGCCAGCCAACATGCAATATTGGCACCGCCATTGTATAAGGACGGAAACAAAGGCCCATATCATTTCCAGCATACATAACACATTGGCACAGCCATCCTGCAAGGACGGCAACAATCGAATACCGTTGCCAGCCAACGTAAAATATTGGCAGTCATTTCATAAAGATGGCCAAAACAGTCTGTCGTCGTCAGTCAGCAAACAATACTGGCACTTCGATTACTGCGTTGGCATTCCATTACTGAGTTGGCATTAGTGAGTTGTATTACTGAGTTGACATTCGGTATGGCTCAAAATGCAGGCTCAATAGTTGAACAAAATTTGTTTTACCGATGTTCAGCGATGTAAAATTAAATACGCACCAAGTGCTCAACTCAGTTTTCGAGCTGTTGGAAAGATTTTTTAAGAAAAAGGAAACGCAAAAAAGAACAAAATTCAACTTTGCAATGTTTGTTAAAAAATAAGGTTAATTGTGCGATACAGCCAGCATGTACACCGCAATCGTAAAAAAAAACAAAAAACCTTAAACATTGTCTTTATATTGATTGACGCAGTATATAAATAATAATAGTAATAATAATAATAATAATAATTTCGGGTTTTACGTCCCAAAACCACGGTATGAGAGACGCCACTGTATATAGATTGTGTTGATGAGTTAATAGAACAGAAAAGAATTCTATTTTGTTTCGCAATGGTCGTTTTGCATTGGCTCGACTTTTGTGCGTGCACTCGGAAATTGTTCTGACGGCTTTATTGGCGGCGAACAATCAAAACAGTTCATGTTACTTCAGCCCCACTACGTATTTTTGTGTTTAATACACGACTGGTTAGATTGCAGTATCGTAGCTTTTTTGTGTGCGCGCTACAGTGATGCGCTGTCCAAGACTGCGGTATCGCTCGCGGAATTTTTAAATGAGGGATCAGTTACGTTTGCACTCTCACCGCTTCACACAAGACGTGTTCACTTCAAATAAATGTTCTCGGTGTTCGGGAGGCCGGAGAAGCAGTGCTGCGCCATGTTTTGCTCAGGAATTTTACGTCCTCTCCTCCCGGCAGTGGGGTAGCATGGTGGCGGCTGGTCATAAAACACTTGTCACTTGACGGCTGCTCCGCCCACGACGGTTCGACAGCGGTTCCGAGCTTTCACTGCCCTTGAAAACGAAGATCGGGGTGTGTGTGTGTGTGGGGGGGGGGGGGGGGGGGGGCAGGGTGTTTGGCGGGAGACGACGGGACCGAAGATGCGTACGCGTTTCGGCCTCTTCTGGCCGGCGGCTATCCTTTGTTAGTCGGTGGCGGACACTTCCCCTCGTTTGGGCTCCCGGCATCGGCGGCCGCGCGCCCTTCGGCATTCAGTTGGGAGTCATCGGCAAAAAACGGACTCGGATGCCGAGACGATGACGTTCTACGGCGCCGCTACAGTGAGAAAGCAGCTGCCGTGTGCATCTTCGGACTTGATTGTTTTGACTTTTGACAAGCCATCCGCAGATGAGAGCCGATGTGTTTTGAAAACTCGCAAACTTTCCGCTGGATATTTGTGTTCGGATCGCGTTCAGTAAGTCCTTTCTTTTCTTTATTGCAAGTTACTTTCCGTCTTTTTCGTATGGGAAATGTGTGCTCAGTATTTTCTCTAGATCGTTTACTTTGTGTATATCCATGTGCTGCGCTTTGTTGTGTGCGTTGAAATTGGTTAGTTAAGTCCTCACCCTTAGCGAAATTGTCAGCGTTTGCGTGTGTTATTTGGTTCCTTTATCGTTTGTTGTGCGCCAGCTAAGCATCCGTTTTTCATTTTTCCTTCACCGCTCGCAGCGACAAAAGGATTTCTGGATTTATAACACTGATATTTTCAATAGTTTCTAAGTTATCGCCTTCTTTCAAGCTGTAGCATAGTCACCGTTTAATAAATAAATAGGCCTTGTACTTACTGGTAGTTCAAGGCGGATATTAATTACAGTTGTTTCGAATGTCTGTCCAAGCGTAGATGTTCATGCATTCATTTTATACCACAATTCGCTTTTCACTCAATTCCTTTTGAGCCCCGATGTACTTCAGCTCAAATAAGCCCTAACAGAGATGATTTTTGGCTGTGTGTTTGTGAGTGGTGCCCTTTTGTGATTAGTAATATAAGATCGTTATTCAAAATAATTAGTGTGGGTTCTATACAGCTATTATCTACAAGCAAGCTATCAGTAGAACAAAGCGCGAAATGCGAAATTCTTTTCAAAACTTGCAGTATTTTTACCATATGTACACTGTATACATTCAGAATAAACTTCTGTTTGCTCTCAGGATTTCTAGGTGATTATTCCTGCTGCCTACCTAAATGGAAAAGCGTGGACAACACGAATTCATGTACACGCACACAAATCTATTTTATGTTAAACTACACATTCAGTGGAAAACGCCAGAAAGATATTGGCGTAGCCAACGAAAAGGCTGGCAAGAACCGGTGTTAAACGCTGCAAAAGAAAGAATGACGGCGCAGCCAATGAAAAATGCTGGCAAGAAATATTGGAGCTGCCAATATTTACACAATGTTGGCGATACGCACGACGGACAATGTGGGTTTAAGCCATCTTTACCATTATTGGCGATATGTTGGACGTACAATATTGGCCGCAGCCATCTATGCAAACATTGGGCATTCATTGGCTTCCAATATTGGACCAATGTACATTTAGGTGTAGCAAAACCCCAAAATCCAATGTGGGGCCAATATTTGTGCCAATGTTTGCCAACCTTGGGCCGAGATTGGTCCAATGCCGGTGTGCTGCCTGGGTATAGACATTCATTGAATGTAACGGATCTTCATGGAGTGCATGTGCAAATAAAAGCACATTCGCTAGAAGGCTTCAAATATCATGAAATATCAAGTAGACTGCAATATTGTCCAACATTTATAAGGCACACAGATACACTGTGTGTGTGTGTGTGTGTTTGTGTGTGTGTGTGTGTTGAAGCAGTTATTGAGGCCGTAAGGGTGCTTCATACTTTGCACACGGAAGTAAAATTGTGACTTGCTAAATCCTTTATTTACAATTAATGTTCGATGCCATTACTGCAAAACAGCCGTTTCATAATTGGACGGCGCGAATGTTCAATGACTATAATATATTATTTTATATCCATAACTATATTGTTAAAACTCGTGACGTTATCTTTGCGTCCTCATCACGCCATTGTAATGTTACATATTGTGCGCAACATGATGACGTTCTCACCTGATGTCGTCTCTTGATCAAAGAAGGATCGATACCAGGAGGCACTGCGAAAACCAGTTGAAGTGCACTAATTTCGCATTGCCTCTGATCCCGAAGGTAGTGCAAAACTTCCTTTATGTGCAGAAAGCTTTTTGGGTATCAATGCTATCGACTTGGAAGGAAATGTAGATGGTTTTCGCATTTGAGTCGTCTTAATCGAATGCATGAGGTATCGTAAGTTTCTTTATTGCATCATCCATCACGTGAATTTGGCGGGCTGAGAATTCTCAAGCACGTGGAGTATCATTTGCCACTGTCCCACCATCCTCCGAAGACAACTCCTTGTCTCCGTCTTGGGTCGCGCACTGAAAGGCAGAGTCCAATTTATTGCTTCTTGTTCGAACAGGCACTAATAATGTGGATGAGTATCTCCGAAAGTTTAGAAATCTACTGTACCCGCGTCATCAAAGGTAAACTGGTCGATGTTGTCAGTATTACTAAGAATATATGTTAATTTCATCTTTGATAAGGAAGGGTACCGACTATATGCATTTCCAAATTAGTTGGCATGTAGTGTTACGTTCACCATCACAAATAAAAAACGTTTGCCCCTGAACTTAAGTAATGACTGATGTCATTAAAGCTCCTTCGTAAGCTTAGACGTGGCATTCATAGCGGCCGGGTTAGGGTCGTACGGTGTGGTGGTATACCACTGTCCTGACCTTACACTACCTCAGTTGAATTGAATACTACCAAAGTGACTAGAAGCCTGAACCGAAGTGTTATCTGACTCAAGACAACAATAACTGCAGGGGGTTTTTGCTTAGCAAAAGCACACTATTATTATTTGCGACGCCGCAATGTAAGGCTTCCAAAATTTCGGCCGTGAGGGGTTCTCTAACACGTACTCAAAATTAACTACACGGGCCTCTAGCATTTTGTCTCGATCGAACTGCTGCCTCCACTGCCGGGATTACATCCTGCAGTCATCGGGTCAATAGTCGAGTACCATACGCACAAGACAACCGCGACAGCTAAACCAAAATGTAGTGAGACGCCGTCAGCTAGTCTGCAGTCTCGGAACGTTTGTTTGTCTGGTCTATCCGCACAGAAGGCCTGTGCCTCACCTTCAACTACAAAAACGTTTCCGCCAATCATAGTATCGGAACAGTTCTTCCTTCAACTGTAAAGGCTTTCTTGCAGTAAAGCATTACTACTTTTGTTTGATGTCTGTTGCGAAAAAGAACTTGGTAGAAATTTTTTTATTATTGCGATAGCAATTATATAGGGCAGTGTCGACGGGTTTTTGCCGTCGCCGTTGCCGTCGCCGTCATTTCGCGTATAAATTCCAAATTGATAGATCTCCCAGCGCATCGTACGTTCTACCCGCGGGTAACAGCGCCGGAGCGGGGGCGACAAACGCGGCTGAAGCGGACATCTAACGAGCCGGCCCATCTCCGTTGCTCCGAGGCGTATGTGATAAGATTCCCCCCGCCTGTTCGACCAGCCGGGGAAATGCTCAAGAAGAGAGGAAACGCCCCTGCGCGTCTTTAACAAGCGCGGAAAGACGCGAGGGGGGGGGGGGGGTCCCTCATGCAGCCACTGCGACCTTTGGTTTTACGAGCGCGGTCGTCGCTGGCGCGCGCGTTACCTCGCAATCTCAGCTGGCGACAGCGGGCGACGAACAGTGTCCCTGGAGCGGCCGTATGCTCTTAAACAAGCATTTTGTAGAGTTGCGTGAGATCGGATCCAAAAGAGTTAGCTGCCAGCCTCAGTTCGAAATAACATTAGAATTTTTTGCTATCGCATTCATTGCGTTCACCCTTGCGGTGAAACTATGTATTTTTTATAAGGAGCACTGTCGTGCTCAAAGGGATGCCGAACAAATCTTTTGTTACTGATATTTTCAGACAAAGGGAAAGATAGGTTGCTCAAATCGGCAGATACAATCTTCATATCATACAGAAACATTTTTAGACTGAAATGAATGAATTTAATGCATTTTCTGCAGCCTTCCGCGTCCAGCTGTTACGCAGTACACTAGAGGAGGTGACGTTTGAGCTTTCCCGAAAATTGCATGCCAACAGTGCCAGCTGTTGTCCGTGTCTCTCGATCTGTTCAGCTCGCGCTATGGTTGCTTATATTAATGATCGGTTGTGGCAGTGATGGAGAAAAAATAGGAGGGAGCGCGCCTGGTGTCTACAAGCAAACCCCCACTGAAGATACTGCTTCAAAGTGTTTACATCCCAATAAGCGTCATGCTCCCGTTTCATTTTCTTTTTCGCTGGGCTCATGGAAAAAATTAAAAATGCAGAAGTGGGAAGTTACCCAATTCTTGAACAGTGCACACCTTGCAGTTTCTGTACTGAAATGACGACGCTTTCCATGAGCTAATATTGATTACTATTATGTCCTTAGTGCTGCCACCTTTGCGTGGGATTCATCCTACACTGTACCCGGGTTTATGTTACCTACTTCAGCTACCACAAAGGTTTAATCGTGATCATTGACGTTAGTCGTGGGGGGTGGAGGCGTGCCACTAGGATCAACGTAGGAACGTCCATATCAAACAATGCAAGGCGATTAAACACCAACAGACACAGACGTGCAAAATCTCACTTATCAACGTACAATGAACATGCATCTACTTTTGCAAAGACACGTTTCCCTTTCGTGTTATTCCTATTCCCATGGTGGAAGGATAAAAAATGTTAAACGCGAAGCATCTCTTAGCGAACCAAAGATACTCTGAGCGCTTCTATCTACGTATCTGTCGAGCCGCCTACGTCTGGGTGCTCTCATGATCGCTTTCTCAACGTGGTGTACACCAAACTCGGCATGGGAGGATAAGGGAGTTTGACGAATAGGGCTGTCCCGTCATGACATAATTAACTTGAAAATCCTGTAGTGTACGTTGCCACGCCCTTTCCTCCAGACGCGTGTTCCACATACCCGTATACCACTGGCTACGATGCGCGAATATTCGCCACAGGCGGTTCACAGTTTATATCTACTCAGGAACGGTGAGAAAAGATATTGGTAATTCAAAATGCCAGAGCGTTAAGAAAAAAATCTGGCATGTCCTCGAAATGAATCGTGACAAGTGGGTGAAGCATTGGGGATTGTTCTTACCGTAAATCACGCGTGACATTGCCCACTCACGCATGTAAATTAGTGACAAGGCGTGTGTACAGTATATAAAATGCGTTTTTGCTGTTGAGCCGCCGCTTCCCCCGTCCTCAACCCCGGGGTAGCAGCTTGCTGTCGGCGTACAAATTTTGCCTTTCGGGGGGCGAGAGCGTGTTCACGATCGTCTTCATCCATGGCAGAAAAAGAATGTGTGGTCTGGAACCCGATTATCCTTCATCGTCATCAGCGTCATCGTTATCGTTATGACGTATAGTGGGTACATTCCATGTGCTCTGCCGTAATGGCAGAAAGAGAATATGTGGTCTGGAATGCGCTTATTCTTCATCGTCATCAGCGTCATTGTCATCGTCATGGCGTATATTGGTTACCTTGCATGTGCTGTGCCATGATGGCAGCATCATCGTCTTCGCACGCAAAGCTGTTCAGGTCGAGGTTTCCGTGTGTCGTACAAAAATATTTAGCATCATCATGAATTGGCACGTAGTCATTCATTCTGTACAGTTGGTTAACAAGAGAAGCTGAAACGTGCGGCTCCTAATCGGCGTAGGCTGGCAGTGAGTTCCCTTGTTAATTTTTGGTCGAGCATTGCGGTTAGTAGTGGTATTTTCCCAACTTCTGGGGCACACACACGCTGTAGGAACTTTTACAGCAGAGCTGTTATGGTTGAGCAGTGAGATAGACAGAATGCTGGAGAACGACAACAAGGAGAGAGAGCGTGAGAAAATGAAAGATATATAAAGAAATAGAAAGATAAGATAGAAAGAGAAAAAAGATAGAACGAGAAAAAAAGATAAGAAAACACAGACTTAAAAAAGATTTAAAAACTATGCAAGTGTAGCCATGTACATTATAGCATAGCAAATGGTGGGAAAGAGAGCGAGAGAGAATGAAAGATATATAAAGAAATAGAAAGAGAGGATCAGACCCTCGCGAAATCAGGGCCAGCTAGACGCCGACCAGCTCGGCTGTGACACAGCCTTGCGCGATTTAGAGCAAGCTGCACTAACCTACTTTGCCTCTTTATTCACCCCTGTCCGTTACAGTTCCTCTCCACATTCGATGTCGTGATCTCGTTGTATTTTTAGCTTTAACGAGGCTCCTGGTGACGTGACCTGTTTTAGCCAACGCGAACGCTGATGATACCAGCACAGGTTTCGCAAGGAGAGCGAAGCTCTCTTTGCGGACCCTGGGCTGCTGTAGGGGATCCGCCACCAGAAAACGTACGGCAGCTCAACTACTGTGAAGCCTAAGGAAATGCGTCGCACGGGCACCCACTCAGTGTTTGCGGTAAACATGTAGGGTTCCCCTGCACGAGTAGGATCTTGTTAGGCAGATCCACAAACACGGTGGGCGACATGTGCGCTACTGTTTGCTGCGATTTATCGACTTTCTGAAATTGTTAACGGCAGTTGAGAAATGCGTCGTCTGCAACGAATTTCGTCAGATTTTTTCCCCCATCACATGTAGTTCCGTAGTGACGCAATGCCAACGCAGAGAGGGCGCAGGAGAAGGGGCATTCGCTCACTCACTGAGGCAGTGGCGCCCTCTCTTGCGCCCCGCCGAAAACAGCCCCATCTTTAATGAACGTTCTAGCGACTTTAAGGTGTATAATGCGATTACTTTTTGGCTATGTCTGTGAAATATAATATTTTAGACTTAGTTCGTTCTTTTTAACCTGAATTTGAGCACTGTTATTTCTGTTATGGCCTGTATTGAGCGCTTTACTGTCAGCGTGATCACGCCTCATGAGCTGGATGGACGACAACCTGAATCGTTAAAGTTCTCCGCACTTAAAAGTGGTCGTTAAAGCAAACAACCACAACAATTACAATTACATACCATATGGTTTACGAGGTCCTGGACGAAGTACTGCAGCAAATGGTCCTGAGGAAGATACTGCACCTCTTACAAAACTCTGCCTTCTGTTACCTCTTGGAGAAAGTGGAGGTGTACCTCCAGGAGCTCTTACACCAGGTGCTCGATTATGACTTCTTGAAGAATATAAGGGTGAAGGTGGCATTGCACTCACAAATGACTGCCCATCGTTCTGCACCATTGACAGAAGAAAAAGAAATGCGGCCAAAAAGGCCACACTGTGGAAGCTCGCAACCTGCGCCATAATACCTACACTGCAGACGCTGAAAATGCTAGATAGCAGCCAGACACATTTATATATGCACTCGAGCTGGTGGTATGGGGAGAATACCACCGCTTATTTTATTATAGCATCAATGCGTCAAATGTCAAACAATTGCGCGCTTTCTCGAACTTTGCCAGCTTAAAGCATGTGCTTTGGTGGAGCCCCGCGGTATGGGCTGACGAAGACGCTACGTCGTCGGAAGTGGGCTGCTGCCCTATACAGCTCCAATTGTCGAAGAACAACATGGGGCAGTCGAACAGTAACAGGCCCGCGACATGGCGGAGAAATAGGGCTATTGGTCACGAATTCAGAGCGGCTCACCACGTGCTATTTCACGTCCTGAAAAAATAAACTTCTTCCATTCCATCGATGTTGGTTGGTGTATCCCATTTTTTCGTGAGCAAGAATATGAACCGCAACCAAATCTGGCATTCGATTAATGCGACCCGTCATAAATGTTATATATGCACTTTTGGTGAACATTTACAGCGAAGGTAAATAATGGTTGCTTCCATGATGGCTTTAGCAGAACCATGGGCCGCGACTAGCGGTATCTTTAATTACCCAACAAAATACGTTGCAATGCGATGCCTCTGTTCCTTAATTAATCAATCTGCATTGCGGAAAGTGAAAGTGAATTGTCGCAAGATGGAACCCTCGGGCTCCATTCTCGACTATATTTAACGGGGGCTCAAACAACGAGCGGAACAGCCCCGACTGCGCACCACTGACAGAGTTTGCGGGATCACCAGCAATAGATGACCCTCAACAGAGGATTACCCTAAAACTATTCTCTGTGACCGAGGGTATGCGTCCTGTAAATGGAATTCCTAGCTATGCGGATGCTGTAACAAGACACCTGTTCCCAACTGGTCTGAGCCCCACAGACTCACTGGTACAAGTATTCGCTCTCACAGTTGTCGTGACCCACCAAGGTAGTCTAGTCATTAAGGTGCTGTACTGCTGACCCGAAGGTCGCGGGATGGAATCACGGTCGCAGCAGCCGCATTTTCGATGGAGGCGAAAGTGTTTGAGGCCCGTGTACTTAGCTTGAGGTGCAGGTTAAAGAACCCCAGGTGGACGAAATTTCCTGAGCACTCCACTACGGCGTCTCTCAAAATCATATCGTAGGTTCTGGGACGTAAAACCCCAAGAATTATTATTATTTTCTCAGTTGTCGTGAAGCAAGCCTTGGGGTGATTCAGACCGATTTGTGTCAAGGTTCAAGAGCTTCATTTAGTGTAAAATCATTTTTAACCGTCATACTAGAGGTCACGTAAACTAAATCGTAAAGCGCAGCGTTCTGGAGCTGGTGTAGCAATCGGCTTCACGCCATATATATATATGTTATGAATCAAAATACGAAAAATTCAAGCTATCGGCAGCTAGTGCACTGTTCAGTGGGTATCAGGTTAACGTTGCACCATGCTAAACTGCACAATTTAATCACTTGGTTTGTGTTTCATAGTAAGAGTACACGTTCATTTGGTGATACTGAGCACTACTTTTGCGGTACGTACGCGCAAAAGTAGTACTCACGAGAGTTTTCTTACGAAGAAGACAATAACGCCACGTCTGCTCCATATTTATAAAATGAGACTGCAATATCCAGTACATGTTTAATGGAGTCAATCGCAAAGTCCCGCAAGAAGTAAAATGATGTGGAAGCATTTGCTATAGTAATCACTTGGGGTTTCATCGTTGTGGGCTGTTTTGTATATTAAAACGGCGAGAAACACAACGAATGGTACTTGAAGCCATGAAATGCGGTTTCAACAAGGAAATTTTAAGGGACAGCTGCATGATACCACGGAGAAGCGCTAAGTTGTGCATTGTTCCTTCCCCATTCAGTCCAGTATCACGCACTTGCCTTTCCGTGCTTGTTCTGCCTTGAGGCGCTTTCTGGAACGCCGTTATCGAGTGGTAGGGCACGGCGTCTTTCCTTTCATTGCATTCGTAACGTTCTTGCTGTAGCTATACCCTCTGCAGTCTGCTGGAGTTTTTAGGAGCGAAGCTCCTTAAGTTTATCACGATGTCCGTTGACGCCGTCGTTGTCGTAGCTTCTCGTCGTACCGAAACACAGGTGTTACATATACCGTAAATTAGGTGCTCATAGCGCGCATATAGGTTTAAAAGAGACCGTACTCTGTGCGTGCATCTGTCTGTCCGTCCGTCCGTCCGTCCGTCCGTGCATCTGTCCATCCATCCGTCCGTCCGTCCATCTGTCCGTACGACCGTCCTTGCATATGTCCGTCCATCCGTCCGTCTGTGCATATGTCCGTCGTGCACCGTCCGTCCGTGCATTCGTCCGTCCGTCCATCCGTGCACCTGTCTGTCCGTGCATCCCTCCTTCCGTGCATCCCTCCTTCCGTGCATGCGTCCGTCCATCCAGGGACAGACGGAGAGATAGATTTCATAAACATTCTTTATATCGTTTATCATTTCGTCAATGGAGCTTCACTCCATCATCAGCATTCACTTCGTGGATATGCAGCAATTTTTTGCGTAATCAATATCGGTGGTAGATATCGGTGGCAGAGCAACGCCTCAACTGATGGCCCATCCCACAGCTACCGAAATGCGTCGAGGATGTGGCGGGCTTGCTTTAAATTTCCCCTTAGTCCGAATTTCCTTAGTGACACTAATGTGACATGTAGGATTTACATGTTTTTGGGAGTGCGTTTCAGAAAATCAGAATTTTTTGTTCAATGCGAAATGCTCTATTCCACGATAACGAAATCTTTCATCAAAACATCCATAGAAACTGTTCTTGTTTTAGATATGTTTTGTACCACTGGTAGAACGTGTTCATATGAATCACATGTATTCACATTTTAAAAACCCGCGTTTCAACCCTGTCAGCAAGACACTGGGCTCTGGAGCGTTAGGTCGTCAGCTTGAAGCTGATGAGTGTCAGTGTTATCTGTAGGAGTTATTTCGTTTTATATACAAATATATTGAATAAATATTAAACCGTAAATAAATATTACATAGTTAGGAAGTACTTAATATAAATAATTATTAATTCTAATGATAATTAAAAAACAGCCACAAGCTTTCAGGACACTCCTAATTGACTTGGTAAGACTGAAATCAAATATAGTGAAACAAGGTCGTCAGTTGAGGACAAGCAAGCTTGGTGGCACTTGCAGGACACCAAGTTGTAGTCACAAGATGTCTTCGCAACCCTCAATTGTTGAGTAGGATATACCCTAAGGAGATTCAGCCGGAATGGAAATGGCGCCAGGTAGTGGCAACCTATGACCACATCATGTGGGACTGTAGCATTGTGCCTGCGCCGGTGAATTTATACGGGATCCTTATCTCGAGCAGTGGAGGGACGTGGATATATTAGGCCTAAGAGCAGCTCATGCCTCGACAGGAAAATTCTTACTTAAAAGAGCTGCCTGTCACGGTAATTTCCGAATATAGCTGTACGTCATATGCATAGCGGTCGTATCGTCAATATATGTAATTTATATCACATCGTACGCGATCTCCGTCATGCACTGTTATCGATGCGCAAATCTGTGACTCATTAAAACAGCGTGCATCGGTACACTGTGACTCATCAGTTATACGTATCCTGAAGTATAAGGCTACAAGGTTATTGTTCATTCGAGTCTGGCAGCTATCACCTACTGATTTTTATCAGGAAATATTGTCTGCGTTGATTTTTCCGTCCGCGACGTTTCTTGGTGTACCTGTAGGTCGCCTGTGGTGGACGATTGCATATCAAAGTGCGGGGCTTGTTTCCCTCAATTATATCGCGCTGTGTACCGAGCGCCGTCCTCATAAAGAATAAAAAAAAGAGTTGCAGTCGCTTAGCTCGGCTATGCCAGGATATAAGTAGCGTTACCAAAGGTTCAGCTGATTATTCTTAGCTTTCCTGATTGTCTAGATTGTCTAGGATTAGCTTGATTATCATGCTTACTGCTGCTCCAATGACACACAGACATGGTATACGTATTATGTGGCACATGTATATTTTTGCTCAACGTCAGGTTGCTTCTCTATTGCCACAAAGACGGCTTGGTGATCAGTGAAGTAACATGCTGCCGTCTCTATGGCCCCAACACAGTATTCAGTTCATTCTTCCTACCCTCAACCGCTAATTGCCAGGCAACTACTTCGGGTTCCGATGAGTCAAGCTTCTCCGCTCTTCTTCGCCGTTGAGCAGCATTTGCGCTCTCCTTCTCCATGGCTATACCACACTGGCAAACGCCAGTCAGCAGCGCAGCGGCTCCAGCGCAGTGTCAGACGGCGACTGCACAGCGAAGGCGAATAGCTGCGCGCGCGCCGGCGCCAGTGCGTCTACCACGGCTACGACGTCATTCCTCTGGAATGCGCAGACAGGCGGCGGTGAGTTGCGCGCGGCGGCGGTGGAGTGCGCGGGAGATGCCGGCTCCGGTGCGCCAGCTGTGTGACATCACTGATCCTCGCGCATGCGCAGCACGGCTCTTGATGAGCCGCGCGAAACGGGTTCGGCTAGGCCAGTGTAGCTAACGCTACAAAACTTCGAGGACGCTTGGGCCTCGCCTCCAAGAAGAGAACACGAGAGCGTAATCGGGCCCCACGCGCGTCCCTTTCAACCGCGCTGCGACTAGAGGAACATTTCTGCGCGTAACACTCGCCGTTTCCAACTATCCTAAAATGCCTACTACAGGTGCAGTTAGGAAGTGCCCACTGCGACATAATTCTTTCTTTTGCAAATCAACGAAGTACCGACTACTCGTACGAAGGTGCCACGCGCTCCTGCGCAGCGGCATACTTTGCAATGGGTGGGCAGCTTCACGCCACTCACTCGTTAAGTCATTTACATGCTTTGAAGCCTGGCGTGATTCTACTTTTCTTTCACACTGTACTAAAAGCGTCAAGGAAACTGCTCCCACTACATGGAACTCTTCCAGGGATTTTCACGAAGCAGTTTCACAGACCAGTTTGACTCCCTGGTACAACCCCTGCTTGTCACGCATGATTCCTCGCTTGGATTGCTACATGGCCGCGTATTTGTTTTTATTTATTTGCTTCTACAATTTTAACTGATGGACAACGCTGACTTTCGCTCACAGCAAACGATGCCGCCGTCAACACCAACGTGGACCGCTGAACAGTAATAGAGCTACATGTAGCGCTAAATCTGGAACTACACCAATCGCTACATTAGTTTTTTTGAAACGTGTATCTGTTTCTGAAACGTGTATCTGCCACAGCCAATAAAACGAAACATGAAGGCATGAAACTACTGCATTACAAGCCCTTTTCTTATTGGGGAAACCACGAGCACGAATATCGTGACTACCGATCTTCGCACAGCCACAGACGCCCCACAAAACAGTGGTGATGCTTGTGAGGCAATATTCCGAAGTCACCAATGTATAACTGTGGTATTTCCTGAGTTTCCTGAACATCAGTTATAGTATCCCAGTTCGTAGCAAGTCAGTATATCACAATCATCGCCCTTATATGGAATTATGGCAAAATGCACCAGCTGAATCTGGAAATGAAGCACGCTTATTTTCTTTCTTTCTCCGTGCTCTCGTTTCTTCACCCAGTTTCAGAACAAGGTATGTACAGAACCAGAATCCAATTACGCTTGTTTATGCCATTAAAACACAGATATTTGCAAGATAAGAATCACTGCATGAGACAGCGTTGTTAAAAAAGTGTTGGGACCTCTCTTGTGCATGATCGGAAGAAAACATACACAAGGTGTGAAAGAGGTACTGAAGGAAATTTCACTGGATCGTTTTTTTTTGCTTTTCTTTTGTGCAGCGTTATGTCACTGTGTGGCTTTGAGGCCCACTAGTGATAAAAACGCCGAATCGCTTGCTGCAGAACAGATGACTAAAACTGTCTATTCATTACCGAACAGCCTAGGTTTCTCCTTGGGAGAGCTTCGAGAACGATTCGAAAATGCGCCTAGAAGTATGCGCTGCCTGCTTCGCGTACAAGCATTCTTTTCGCATGCGGCACGTGCTACGCAATATCGTTGCCGTCGTCGCCATCATTGTGAACTGGTGGCAACGGATTTTTTAAGACTTCCACACTTTCGTCCCGGACACGGAGTTTGGGGTCCCCTTCTGGTCACTTCGTATAACGTCCAATGTCGCGAGGTGTGGCGCAGAGCGCTGGATCGGGCACGTGAACTTCAAAACTCATATAAACTACCCTCCAAGCTGTATTATCTGTTGAGATTTTGTAGAGGATATGCGCATGTTAAGGAGTATCAACCCCACAGGCTATTTCTGCCACGAAATCTTGTGTCATCTCTCCTTTATGATAGATGTAGCGAAAACAATTAAACTTTTCATACGAATCGAAGTGCCACGTTGTGGATCAAATGTTAACTCTGAAAACTATAAAGAAACGAGTCTTACAAAAGGGAAACGGGCGGACATATGTAAGACAGTGGTGAAAGTCATCGAAAAAAAAATACTTTGATAGTAGAGCGGTAAGGTGAAACGATTTAAGTTGTCTAAAAGGAGGTTGTTTAGGTCTATGTAAAACCGGTGAGCTTGGGAGCTGTCGGCAGGCTGAACTAAATGCTGTAGCTTTTCAGAGTGATAACGCGAAAAAAAAGTAATAATTGAAGAGACAAGATGGCTGACCAACACACTCGCGCGACAGTCAGCCTCTCTCGCTCTTCGTCTTCCTTCACTTCATCTGCGTAACAATATTTTTGTGTTCTTGCTGCAAATATAAAAGAAATGTCGTCGTACCGGGAGTGATATAGCACTGTTAGTTTTATATACCATAATGTTTGGTATGATGCCTAACTTAACGCTATATTTTACTGCGCCAAAATGTAACCATAGCATGACTTTTTTAACAAGATGCCTCATTCTCAAAATATAACTTAGTGGTTGTAAGTGATTCACGCTAGCGGCATGGGATGCCATCTCTTCTAAATTGATTGCTTCGCACTGCATAGCTTTGCAGTGATACTATAGATGTAGGTTATACGGATTACTTCGTAAATCAATGGTGAAGTTAATGTGAAGGTGAACAAAAGCCGCACAAAGCGACATGAAAGTCAGAAATAGGAGAGACACGAACGGAATTTCTTGGAATGCGTCTTTCATGTGCCCTTTGGTTTTTATGTTACTTTGACCGAGCTTAAACTTGAGAGAGTGATCGAATTCCAGAGCTAAACGGGCGCAATGGCCACTGCTGCGAAAATATATCATGCTGATCCCTAAGGAGAAGTAAAGACGACAAGTTTGGGGTTATGATTAGAATCAATGTACTAACTCTATATCATGTGCAGACATTTACAAGGTCGTCAAAGATTTTATACATGGTCAGATGGTCACGTGCATTACATTTGAAAGGACAAACGTTTCCCTTAGCGAAAAATTGCCGTGTTTGGGTGGGCGTATACACAAAAATTCACGCAGCACATTACAAATATTCGTTTCAGTGTTTCTGTTCAAAAAGCGAATTTAAGGTCAGTGGTTATGAGGACCTCACTTTCTGCTGAATAACAAAAAAGCGAACACAGCCACGATGCTCCTCCACAATGCGAGTCAGAGCACTCAATGATCTTAAAGTTAACATTCCTAGTATTTTGTTAGCTGGAACGCGACCATATTTATTAGGAACATTTTTGGAATGTAGTACATCTCGCAAGTTCTGCTAGAGGAACGAATTACTCTAGGTAAAGATGACTTAATTACTGCTTTGTTTCTTGGCAGTCGTAATGCGTAGAAGAAGGTAAATCAATCTTCCAAGTTACCGATTCCGCAGCCCACCTGTCTAGACGTCTTCATTTGTCACATAAAAGAAATTTTACCTAATATACAAATAAAGCTTTAGTCGAAAAATAGCGGTGTCTATTGAAGCAGGAATGAATTAAATTGAAATAGTGGGTATAGATATTTTGGAGTTACCTACTGATGAACGGTGCAAACAAACAATCAGAATGCCTGTTTTACTTAAATATACAACCATAGGAATGACAACATGGCGACATTGAGTGCAGTTGTACGACGGTAAAAGTGCGCGCATGCATAAAATAACACATGTTTGATGACATTGATTACATAGCAGAATAGCGAAGCAAATTATGCATGTCGATGCGTGTTCGTACACCGCCCACTGATATTTGTTATATGTGGGAAGTGCATGTCATCAGAAGCCTAATGTTGGTCCTTAATTCGAGAAAAGTACAAGAAAAGTAAGAATGCGTCGCCTGAAATTAATTATCTAAGGTCGTTGACCATGAAGCACGGAAAAACAGTGCGTCGGTTGAGACATTATGCAAGCAATTGTCTTATGGCCAAATTTTTGAAGGGACATGTGGCTGTGGGTGTGCCACTTTCTATAGTCGTGTGCATCTTAAGGTGTCCAGACAGGTCCGTCCCAGAGGCTGAAGTGCTGCAGCCGGTCGCCCCCGCGAATAAAGGAATAGTCCCGTTCATGTAATCGCCAATTTTCGGCAAAGGCGGAGTCACCGGCACTGCGGCTCATGACCTCAGCCAGGAGTGCGCGTATTTGTTCAGGCTTGTGCGCATACGCCTTGAGGAAATGCCGTGGACTTCCACAGTTGTGTCCGAGTATAACTGGCCTCCTGTGCAGCTGTTCTAAGAGGGCGGCAAGAATGCCTGTCTTTAATCAATAGACCATATCTTACTTTCTTCATTCAAGATTGATGACGGCATGAAAAAAACATACCTTACACTCTAACACATGCCTGCCTACCAATGATTTACAACGTACCATAACATTTCCTGGCCATTTGCATTATTAGATAAATCAAAATATGGCATTGCATACTGCCAATTGTGATCGAAGAATCAGCGGGTGTGCCAAACGACATTGATGAATATGCGCTCTTGCTAAAAAAATCTTGAACGGTGTTTTTCTACGTGTTAGTTTGGATCGAACGTGTATAAAAAGGCAGCGCTGCTATCGTGAACCCTAAGCATTCGCGGTGCAGTAACCATGACAAAAGTTACATGTTTCCACGCTGTGGCCATTCTGGGCACATTTATCTTTCTTCTGTCAATGCTGCATAATGACGGAAAGTCATGTGTCAGTGCAGCCCCAACTGCAGCTCCCCGCCCAGGTGGAGGTGCTGCAGGAGGCGCTCCACCAGCCCGCCCAGGAGGGCGCATGCCACCACGTCGTCTAGGCATTGTTGTACCTGGTGGAGGACCCGGTGCACTACCTGGTCCGCCTCAAGTACCCGCTCGTATGAAAACATAGTTCATTTTCCATCAGAACTGCTATTTACAATACGTAATACGTTGTCTATAGTGGTTACTGATTGCTTCTAGAATTTTTCAGCCGTCTTCCTAAATTTCAGCGCGGCTGAAGTTGCGAGGCTGCAACCTCGCTCAATATGCACGAAGTGCAGAAGGTCGGTGTTCTGGCGTAGCAATCGACTAAATTCGAGGCTGTGGTTTACAAAATAGAAACATTTCCATCCACTCTTGTCATGCTCAAGAATTAACAAGGACTATCGTAGCGTATACTTTTTCCTTATGAAGGCATGCAGGTAAAAACTTTTACGAGGAAGTCCTAGAACTACACATCTGCTGGGAAATCTGGGAGTAGTGGTGTAGAAGCTATGTCATTGCCATCACCGTATAGCATAAGATGTGCAGACAGACAGACAGTCGTGGACACAAGCGTCCCTCAATGTAGCGCTGGTATAACACAACAGTTAACCAGAAGAAAAGTTCCAGCATCGAGGTTGCCTACTCTGAGCGCATCACAACTTATTAGTTCCGTGCGATATGGTACTATCACTGCGTAGATGCAGGACTGCAAACTTGCTTGATGACAGAGCTTATGTTCGATATGTTGTGCCCGTTCCAGTGTAAGGGAACATCGCGCACGTATCCGACTTACAAATATATTGTTTGTGTTCCGTTGCTAAAGCTGCAATTTACGCAATAAATATTAGTTGGCACTCATACCAGGCATTGTACAACACCAGTTGTCGTTCGAGTTTGTATGTATTGATCACTCGGGACCCCTCATGAGGCGGTTTGTACGTATGTTCACATAAGATACTTCAGCTTCCAAAAATGCAATAGTACAAGCAGCCGCTGATTCTCGCTTCTTGTTTGCCATCTTCGCGTTCAAGGACAAGAAGTCGCGTCGTTAACGTTTAGTCATAAGGTTAGTTGAAGCTCATATCGTAAAATGCTATCAAAGGGAACTGTAAATGCAGCTACGTTAACCAACGCGTCGTAAGGCCACTTTTTCTAATATTACTATTGAATTGATGTTTTTTCGAACCAGCGCATATTATATTATTAGATGTCTCATGATTACCTGATCGCGCTATTATTCTGTTTGGTCAAAAAAGAACCGATTGGTCTGTTTGCCTTTCAGCCGGCGGTGGGCACCGTCCTCGCGGGAATGCCGTTGTCGTAAATCCAAACAAGAACCCCGGGAAATGAGACTTCACGGGCTGTTGAATTCGCACCCACGGCGAATTAATCCACCCTGAGTTCAATAAAACTTCTTGAAAATCAACATCTATGTTAAGTCTGATGCACCTCCTATTTACGCTTGGAGCACCAACGGTATTCAATAATCTGCATTTTCACACGGGATTGCGACCACGTGACGCACCCGTTGCGCACCTTGAGTGTGACCTGTATTAGAGTTAGACAATTTTTATTTTGGATTGTTACTGCCATGTAATTTCTATGATAGAGTCACTGAATCTGAAACATAAGGAGTATACATACGCCATTCGAAACCGTGATTCACCGGTGCGCAGCCTGCCTCCCCGTCACTTTCCAAGGAAATTGATATATATATATATATATATATATATATATATCGTGCATTCTGCATTACGAGGTCGATAAACATATATGCGGTATTTGGCCGCTGAACGCGCAGGAAAAGTGTTCTCATTTGCTCTGATGGCGAGACATCACCCACCTTGTCTCCACTAGGTCCACTGCAGTATTCACCGTTACTTTTATTATGGTGGATTATGAACATGAATAGTGATGAACTTCAATGTTGTAGCTGCTGAAATCTCTCCCACACACTTATTACAGTACTACAAATCAGTGCAGAACGACATCCTGCAAAATTACAGCACTACATCCAAAATTACAGTGCTACCTACAAAATTACCGTACTACATCCTGCAAAATTTAACTAGTGCACTGATTACTGGCTGAAAAATTACTCCATCAGGATTCAACATTCACTACAAATCGGTGTGAGAAAATACACCGGACGGACATTACCAACTAAGGACACACCAGTGCTAGCTACCATCTAAGCTCTAACTTCAACACCCGTGTTTGTATGCAAAACTGTTTGTCATTTGATGTACGCTCTTCACATCATTGTAACAGGCATCTCCTTTGCAAACTATAGCTACTCACCGTAGTGTTTTACATATGGGGTTAATGGTACATGAATAAAGAAGAACTGGTATCTTTATCTCTGCATAAAATGTTCGCGGTATTCGGTCTGTCGGCACAATGAGTGGCATTCTTGCACTGCAAACATGTCACTCTTAGTCGCTCACGAACTAGAGTGAGCAATAAAAATTGAAGGGCGCTTTGTACATTCCAAAGTGTGTTCGGCGAAAGCGTGTGGCCATTCCACTGATTATGCGATGTCTTTTTTCTTTTACACTCTCAGTGGGATAAGACACAAACCGAATGGGTGCGTGTTTGGGTATCCATCGCACTAGGGCTTTTGGACTCCTCACGTTGTCATATTTATTCTGACTCACGTTCGGCGGTTAGAGCCTTTCCCTGTGGCAGGGTCTCCTCGCGTCTCACCGCGAATCGCAGCGAGACGCGAGACTCATCTTCCTCCGGCCGCATGCGTTAGTATTTTCTCGCGCGTTGCGCATCGTGCAAACGCCATCCGCGTTCCAGCTCTTAAATTGACGGACCCTTTGTAAATTGGAAAGTGTATTCCGTGAACGCCTGGGTCCATTGAGACGGCGTCCGTCAGAATGATTGCAAACTCTGGGCACAGCGACGCTACGCAAGCAAAGCGCGAAGAGTCCGACGCGACCGGCGTTCCGTCTGCGCATCCCGGCGGCCACCTGGCTCCGTGCCAGAGCTCGGATGGACGGACGGATGGACGGACGGACGGACGGACGGACGGACATGGACGGACGGACGGACAGACGGACGGACAGACGGACGGACAGACGGACGGACGCCGGACGGAGGTCGGACGGACACCGGACGGACACCGGACTGACGTGATCATGAGACATTAAAGGCTTTCGCCTTAAATATTACACCATCTCCCGCTAAAGGGAACGATGTGTAGATGCGAAGCAGCGGGCGCTAACGCTTACACTGGCGGTGGCGTTGACGCTGGCGCTCATTGCAGCGTTGCACAGGAGAGAAACCTGGAGGGCGCAAAGCACACAGTGATGGACCGGTGTTTCCTACTTGAACATCCCAATCGCTGCTGTGGCCTCCGCGGGGAGGGATGCCTAGAGGAGAGAAAGGTGGAGAGGAGGTTTATTATTTTTATTTTTTTAATGGGTTGGCGCATGCGCAGTGGGGGTGTGGACGGACGCCGGACGGACGGACAGACGGACACCGGACGCCGGACGGACACCGGACGGACGAACACCGGACGGACGTGAGCATGAGACATTAAAGGCTTTCGCCTTAATAGTTCGGATCTAACCCAGTAGCCCACCTCGGTGGAACGGTGGCTATGGTGCTCGGCTGCAGACCCGAAAGTCGCGGGTTCGATCCCGGCCGCGTCGGTCGCATTTCGATGGAGGCGAAATGGTAGAGGCCCGTGTACTGTGCGATGTCAGTGCACGTTAAAGAACATCAGATGGTCAAAATTTCCGGAGCCGTTCACTACGGCGTCTCTCATAACCATCACTTTTAAGTAATAAACTTTTAAAAACCATAAGCGGTGTCTTCCACATGCTTGTTCTATTAGAATATGAATATAAACGTCTGGTTTCTCTTTTCAGCATGAAGCATTCAATGTGTAGTAGTGATTGCGATTAGTTTTACGTCCGGACATCTAGGTCCTGCGCGGACGCCCTACCGCACTATGGAACGCTTTTATTGGCCTGGAACGCGACAGTCTATCGAGGTGTATGTGGCCAGTTGCACGCAGTGTCAGCGCCACAAACGTCCCATCTGCTGCTCCAGCTGGTCTCCTACAGCCGGTGCCACCTCCAAACACACCTTTCCGACAAGTGGGCATTGACCTCGTGGGCCCTTTTCCAAAATCAGCGCAAGGCAGTCGCTGGGTAATTGTATGTGTCGATTACCTCACACGCTGCTGCGAGACGGCAGCCATGCCCTCCGCAACTGCCATCGACGTCTCGGTGTTCCTGTTGCAACACGTTATCCTCCGACATGGCCCACCTCAGGTGATCATCAGTGATCGTGGACGACAATTTACGGCGGATATCGTAGAGGAGCTGCTTCGACTGTGTGAGTCCCACCTGCGTCACTCGTCGCCATACCATCGGCAAACGAATGGGCTCACGGAGCGCACCAATCGAACAATTGTAAACATGCTCTTTATGTATGTCTCATCCGACCACAAGAACTGGGATGACGTGCTACCATTCATAATGTACGCGTTCAACACCGCTAAGCACGAGACTACTGGTTATAGTCATTTCTTTTTGATGTATGCACGCCAGCCACGGCACACACTCGACACAGTTTTGCCTTTCTCTACGCACGAAAACATCTCTGTCGCCGAAACACTCTGCCTTGGGGAAGAGGCGCGTCGTATTGCTCGTTTACGCACTTAGGCATCGCAAGACAAATCCAAAGCACGCTACGACATCCGCCACCGTCCTGCAACTTATCGTCCCGGCGATTTAGTGTGGCTATGAACTCCGGTACGGAGAAGTGGGTTATGCCAAAAGTTCTTGGCCACACACGACGGACCATTTGTTGTCATCAACAAACTCATGGAGGTCACGTACACAGTAGCTCGCCTCACGAAAAGTTGTAGAAGAACTGTTAAAATCCAAGCAGTCCATGTCGCTCGCTTGAAGTTGTGCACACCAAGATGAATCAATGAACTCGCCCAGCGGGCTTCGTCTGTCTAGGTGGAGAGGAATGTTGCGCGTACCTGCGAGGACAACGAAGACGAGTGAACGTGCTGGCCGCCCCGAGCTGCAGCTACAGAAAAGACGACGACGCTGAGTAGACAACCTGTTGGCCGCTCCTGCGCTCACCTTTGCGACCTAATAAATGGCCCCTTCAGCCGTAACGTCTGAGTCTCCTTCGCGCGTAACAATATATATATATATATATATATATATATATATATATATATATATATATATATATATATATATATATATATATATATATATATATATATATATATATATATATATATATATATATATATATATATATATAGGTCATTTTATGCCGTGTACCCCAATTGTGGGGCTCGCACGTCGTAGTTGCCCGTGATGAAAAGTGTGCGTTTTTCCTACATCACATGGAGTATTAGGGCAAAACATTGTTGCTCCAAAAAGTTTTGCATGACCGTTGTGGCCCCTCAAAGTTCGCTTGCTTTTGTTCTTAATGCTGTGTATAATACTGCCCTAAACTATGCTTAATATAAAACTGCGCAGTATTTTTTGTGTGTGTTGAGCTTGAAAACTACGCTTGTCTTAATAAAGAAACTGTTTATTTGTTTTATTTAATAATTCCGAAATTTGCCTATTTAAGTGCGCGCTGGGTACTGTGAAAAACAACAAAAAACGCCAGGCCGGCATGGAACGCGCTCAGAGTCACAGTGAAAGCTGGACGAGCGGAATTTCTAGAGCACGTTGGAAATTCTCTTTGGCAAAAATACAAGTACGCGTGCAAGGTACCCACTTAATCATAACTATTATCAACTTGGGAAGCACCTAATACGCAATTATTCGTCATTCTGCGGAGAAGCAAGGTGCCCGCTACCCATCTGCGAGGCATTATGTGCACTTTGTTGATGCGGTGGCTGATGACGGATGAAGAATCATGGCTGGGCCTTTGTAAGGGATTTTAGGGATAACGACACACTAGTTACTTAATTCGTATTGTGTGACACGCGAACGTTATTTTACTCTTCTGCTACGCTATATTACATACGTTAACGTGTCAGGGAGAGAACTTTATTGAGGTCCTGAGGAAATGGATTACGGGGGGCCTATGCTCTTCCTTCGCAACTTATACAAGTACTCATGTAAGATACCCGCTACGCTATAACTCAATTTTATGAATTAGCGGAGCGTACAATATGCCATTATTCGTGATTCTGCACTTGAGAGACACCCGTAAGGCATTATGTGCACTGTGTTGATGCAGTTGCTGACGGCGATGCAAGAATTATGGCTGACCCTATTGTAATAGGTTGGAAGTATTCAATGACTCGCTAGTTACGCAATTCACATTGTGTGGGAGAGGCACGACTCTGGTAGAATACTGGGCTGCCACGGAAAGGGTCCATCCTAGATACTTTTCTCAGTTTCGTTTCTTATTTCGCGCGGTAGTGGTTGGGCATGACGGCGGCAGCGTCGGACAACTACGGCGCCAAAAATGACCGTTGTTGTGATCTCATAACAGCTCTGCCTGTAAAATCTTCAAAGTTCGCGATTTTTGCTTAAGCTAACTGGAATTATCTCTAAGCAATCATATTATTAGTATGGTAATTCAGGAAAGTGTGTTTTCGTAAAAAGTGTTTAGGTGTAAACAGGCTTCAAATGTTCGCAAAAAATTCAAGTCCAGGTAAATATGGAACCTGCCAGACGTTTGACCATATTTTGTTGCACTTTGCCGTCCAAATAAAAACTCTCTTGATGGTGGCGTCAGATAAAAGACTTTAACACTAAGTAATGAAGAAGGACTGATCAAATATGTTTTTTGTTTTAAGAAAGGAAATAGTTCTTGAACTTTGGCCCTCAGAAAGCACTCTGCATTTCTTTTTGTTCCACTTCAACGACAAGTACGTGGTCGCCCTTGCAGCTGACACTTGTCACGGGTAGTGGCAAGATGTGAGGTTCACGTCAGCGTCTCTTGAGTGCTCGAAAATCTTGTCGCTTTGATGTCAAGGCTACGAGTAACGAAATTCGCTTTAAAAAGGGAAATTGTTTGGGAACTATGGTTTCCGTGTAGCATCTTACGCTGTCGTTGGTACATCGTGCTATGGGCCGTCTTCACAACCGAAGGAAATGCACATACCAAAGAAATAACGCAATATTACTGAGTTTTTATTGTGGATACTACAGGTACAGGCGGCCTGCAGCACAATGTGCCAACAATACCTTACAATGCTCTCCGGCGCCAATTTTTCCCATTGGACCCGCCAAGCTTGCTCATACTGTAAAGCCAATTGTTAGACACAATATTAATGATAACTAACAGACAAAATAAGGTTTCCCGAAGATTGTTCACATTGAAAAACGTGTTTATTGGCATTAAAAATATTGGAAAATCTTTATATTTCCCTGTTTTTTTTTTTGACGAAACCGCCATTGAGATCAATGTATTTTTGCATGCGGCGGACCACCATATTTTTGCCTATATTGTAGAAGACTCCCATCATGCAACGAAGGTAGGTTAGAATATCCTTTACTTAGCTCCTCTCCTTCCTGAAGTGCCCCACACCCAGGTATTTCGTCAATTGAGGGATGAGATGGTCAGTGACTTGGAGATATGCCGGGGCTCTAAGGCGGGTTTACGGCAGCACAGAGTCAAATTTCTTGATGAGACCATTTCTAACACGGGTGATGGAACGCATGAGCATTGTCCTCATGGGAACGCACGTCCGTCGTGAGCGTGCCTTTTTTGGAGATAGGTGTGGGCTGAGGGCGGTTTTGTTACAGCATCCAAGTCAAATGTATTCAGGAGATCGTTTGTTACATGGGCGATATGCGGGTGAGCGTTGTCCTGATGAACACGCACTTCTTTGGAGAGCACGCCTTTTCTCTTGTGTTGAATCGTGCGGCGAAGGTTCTTCGACGTCTCAGAGTAGCGGTCTGGATTAGTTGTTGAACAGAAGGCGTAAATTCGCGAAGCCATAGGACGTTTTGTCCCAAAAGACGCTCGTCATCATATAACCGGCAGACAGTGTTTTTTTTAACATATGCGGCTTTGAGAACGCTAGATGTTTGCACTGACGAAATTGTTGTTTCCTATTTGCTGTCATGCTCTGGACCCAGGTTTGGTACCCAGTGAAAGAAGAGTCCAATGATTCCTCGCCTGAGCTTTCGTATACCTGAAGAAATTCGAAGGCATCTTCGACAAATTGTCGTTTGTGGTCTTCCGTAAACATTCTCACGACACACCTTGCACATACTTTGTCATACCCTGAAAGGTGTGCCCATATTTTTTTTCAATACAGGTCTTGCTAACTTCACGGATCATCTCGCAGAGCTCCTGAACTACCACCCTTCAATGTTTTAACCAATTTATTCAATTTTTGCAATTGCTTCGCCAGAAAGTTATGTCAGTGCCACGACACTTCCTCTAAGCACTGTCCTGTGGTGTGTACTGTCATGCGAGTTGGGCCTATCGCGCGACTTCTGATGCAGCTATAGTGTCGCTGTCGACGCGTGGTGCTTCGTTACGGATTCTGAGGAAAGGAAGAGTGCGAAACCTTCGCGTCTCGTGGCTTTTAGACACCAGGAATTTAAAGGAATCTCGTGGTTTTAAGTGGTACATACATTCGATAAGATGGGCATATTTAATATGCAAATAAGATTCTAAGAATCATATAACCACCGGTCCCGATGCTAGATTTCACAGTTTCCAGTTTTGAATACGCGTGCTCTTTATTCGGCAGAATCAACGACGATTGCTCGGTTTGCGCAGTAAGTGCCGTTCTTCTGTGCTATCTTGTGTCGATGTAAGGAGACATTGGGAAGGTCACACACGAAGCAATTCTCTGCTCGTCATTCTATAAGCACTCTCTATTACTGATGTCGAAATCCGCATGCGCGACAGACGCATCACGTGGTAGCATCCCGCACGTGAATGTAGCGTATTTAATGTCATTTGTGTTTCACGTGTAAACAGAAAGTGTGTTAGACGATATCTTAATATCAGTTTTGAATGCGTTTTATTGACTGAGGGTGGATTAATCCGCCGTGGCTGCGAATTCGACAGCACGTTAAATCTCATTTCCCGGGGTTCTTGCCTGGGTTTACCACAACGGCATTCCTGCGTGGCCTGTGACCGGCTGCAAGGCAAGCATACCAATGTAATACATTTCTTTATCCAAACAAATAGCAATGTTGCGTTCCACAATCATGAAGTAATTATGAACATAAGTGTATGCAAGTTTCTAGGAAACGTATACTGAACAGTGATTTCGATAAAGTTATCGTTCATGTGCGTGCTGAATATAGCTGCAGAAACGGTGTGTATGAAGATGAAGGTTCAACTGAAGTATTAACTAAACGGTGACAATGTATCGTTATAGCTTTCAACGTGACGATGGTAATAAAAAAAAGGCAGTCGGTGGTTTCTTGTATGATCACAACAATACAAGCTCAGGTAAGCTATGTGATTATACGCGCGAACTTCCTCACGAACGAATATCGGGTGGTAATTTCGCACAAGATTGATTGTCAAGTGCTGTTGTTGAATATCTGTTATGAGGGCCAACTAATATTTATTGTATAAACTTCAGACGTCAATTTAGTGTATGTTCAGTGACGTCAAAGCTAGGCGATGTTTCTGCGAGCGATCGAGCGCCTAACCTCGAGCTTCAACAGCTCCACTGTCAAACATTCATGTCTGTAGGTTTGTTAACATATTATGAGCAAGAAACTAGTGGTTGAAAATGTTTTTCTTTCATAAACCAAAGTCTTGAATTCAGTTAATTGTCACGGCCCTTCACCGCTATTCTATCCTGCGAGTATATCTAGCTCTGTCTGAGCCATAATGACATTTGGAAGGTGTCTGAAAATATTTCGAGGCGCAATCGTAGCAAACGATAAAAAACGAGCTGCAATATGAAGAACTGCTCACTCAAAACACCCACACCCGTTTATTACATTTACTCTGTTCGTAAAACCACTATAGTATACTCCCCCACAGTAAAGGCCTGTTGGCACGGTGGGTAATGATGTAGATAAATAAATAAAAATGTACTAGTTTACAATGAAAGTAGTATCAACAGAAATACACTATATTCACTTTCTCAATCATAATCCTGGGGCAGTATTTGATTGCTCTGATGAGTTGTATCTTCCACTGAATTATGTACACCTCTTAATCCCTTGAATTTTGCTATTGCAACAGGAGGCTTGCAGCGGCTCTGCCTTACATTGTAATCAAAAGGCAGTCGGCTATCTTGCAAGCTTCAAGGGAGAACAGTGGACTAGTTTATAGAAAGGTTGATTACTAATCAAAGTATCAACCCTTGATTTCTGTATCACTATTCCACAATACTGCTTAATACTCAATCGCAAACACTCCCTCACGCTTTGATTATTCATAAGAGAAAATTTAAGGCCGAACGCATGCTTCGTCGATGACTACGAAAATCCAGTATTGAAGTTCATTAATTGAATTAACAGGCTGCTGATTCGGCTAACAATCGCAATCTCTTGAACAAATCCTCACGAAACCGTGCGTACTGCAAGCGACGGCGTGCGTGAAGCTTTTCGCACGTCTTGGAAAAAAGCAGTCCTAATGGAAAGTTAGATATGATATCATACGCGCGGGAACTAGAGGTGGACCAGGTAGTGCCCCTGGGCCTCCGCCAGGTACAACAAGCCCTTGACGACGTGGTGGCATGCCTCCTCCTGGGCGGGCTGGTGGACCGCCTCCTGCAGCGCCTCCACCTGGGCGAGGAGCTGCAGTTGGAGCTGCATTGGCGCATGACTTGCCATCACTCTGCATCATTGACAGAAGAAAGGCAAATGCGGCAAAAAAGGCCAGAGCGTGCAAGCTTGTAACCTTCGCCATGGTGATTGCACCGGGAATGTCTGATGTGCTGGATAGGAGGGACACGCTTATATACACGTTGAAACAGAAGGAATGCGCAGAAAAACAGCGCTTCAGATTATTTTTAGCATACCCCATATTCAGCAAAATCATTCGGCGCGCGCCCTAAATTCTTCTATCATGACTCAGTATGCGATCCAATATTTTAGTTTTATATGAATAATGTTAACGACCACGAAATATTATATTACGTTGTAAAGCTTTTTAGTATTGGGATCGAGGTTAGATAATATGCGCCCTAGTGTAAGTAAAAAAAAACAAAGCCTGTGAAATCCAAGACGTATAACGCATTGTAGACAGCCCGATGGTACAGTGCAGAGCGTGATTTTTTCACAGCGTCATAAATCTTAAGCGAAGAATTTAAATTGTGATCTATTGAGGAAAGATATGTATCCTGACTGCCCACTTAGAACGGCTGAAAAGGGCGCGTAAATGCACAGTGACGTACCCATACGCCCTTGAAAAATTTTTCCACAGGACGATTACTAGCATCAATTGCTAGCTGTCAAACTCGAGGCAGCAATTTCACAGCGCCATAGTCTGGTGCTTCGGAAAGTAATTTCCCGCTACGCCCCCCGGCAGCGCCAAATCATTATTTCTAGCAAAAAAAAGAGCACTAAATACTATTCTGCACTGAAAGCGAGTGCCCCAGTCCGCCTAATAAAGCATTCGTTTGAAGTATTGTTAAGCTGTGTCCATTGTGATATTTGTACTTTGTGTTACCGCACCCTAAGCATATGCTACCATTGTTCAACTAGCATCCTTCGTCGCATTAGTGGCGTTAAACGCATTCGCCAGTGCAGAAGTGGTCAAAGCACTCGACCTTCATATCAGATGACAAGAGTTCAGATGCAGCCATTAAGACATTTATTGGGCTTGTTTATTAAAGAAAATCGCTTTACCACCGTCAACTTGTCGTTCTATCGTCCCTCTTTCCGTCAACTCTAAATTTACCTCCCCGCAGTCCGTCACCGTTTCATAGATATACGGAGGCATTTGCTTAGAGCTGATGCGCCTTTTAAATTAATTCATACAAACGCCTTTAAATGTCCTACGCGCATATACGAAAATTAACTGTACAAATATAGCATTACGATAGTTCAGTAATTCTAAAGTGAACTTGCATCAACTCCATATGGCATCCTCTAAAAAACTAAATTACTTGTAAATAACTCCAATTAACCATGAACACTACGCTTCTCGTTACGTGCAATTCACATTTACAGCGAACATCAAGGAATGGTATATGAATGGTTGACTTAGCCATTCCGCTAAATAATCAATGGAGTCGACCATTAGCGATTTCTTGTTTTTGCACGAACTTTAAACAGTCATACAACTGTATTCAATGTCGCCATGTGGTCATTCATGAATCTATATAGTCGAGTAATATAAGCAGTTAACTTGTTCATTTACAGTTTTTTCCGCAAGGTATGTCCCCGAAAATCCATCTTGCTTTTTAATATTTAATAAATTCTGCATCAACAGAAATCGTTGCTATTCGAGTCATGGTTCATTTGTAAATTAGGCAAAATTTTTTAAAGTAATGACTGAAAACGTGTAAAGAGGCATGTTGTGGAATCGGTAACATGGAAAATTTATTTACTCTTGTATTGGTGTTAGAACTACCAAGAAACAAATCAGGAATTAAGACAGATTTCCTTAAATAATTAGTACCACTTGAGCAGGGGTCTCAAACACGCGGCCCGCGGCTCACAGATGCCTGTCTTCGCGCCACATTTTTGTACTTTATTAATAAGTATGTCGGTGAGCTACGCAGACATTATTGGATTAAAACATTGTTTTTGTGAGGTACCCACGTTTCACGGTTAGGTTTCAACTGAAACGTAACCATGTAACGAAAACCACATTTCAGAATCGTCATCCAGAGACAGTCATTTTCGAGATCGGTATCGACTTGATGTGGGAATCCTGGCGCCAAACGTCCTTCAGAAATTATCTGAATAAGACTTATGGGAAAGGTTTTCTTGCAAATGGCAACGCTTGCGAGCAATTTGTGCATGAAGACACTACGCCCCCCCCCCCTCCGGTTTTACGTTGCACCAAAAGGGCCAGTGCTGGACAAAACTGTATGACTGCAGCGCGCTGGCTGAAGTTAGTTTGAGACGCCTGCACAAGAGGAACTTTCGAGATGAGCAACCCCAATGTATCGAGGGTGTTCCAGGAAAAATATGTGGGAATGTTAACTTTGCAATCAATGTAAACTCTAGCAGACATTCGGGAGCAGCATCACGTCAGTTGTCTTCTTCGTAATTCAGCTAAGCGAGCAACTTAGCAACCACATACTATTTTTAGCAATTTTATCAAATTACCACAGCATTAATGGGATATAATTAGCATATGTTAAGCAAATTTGAAAAGAATTTTTACATATTTTAAAAGCCAAGGTAAATTTTCCCAGGCGTTAAGCATGTCACTTTCAATATGCAAATGGTGCGTTGTAAAATGCACATGTGTGATGTACAGAACTATAATTCGCAATGTACATATGTAAGACTAAGTATGAAACGTTCAAATTGTAATCCCGGCCAATAAAATGGTTATGTGGATTACAGCGAGCAAGAAAGTGGACACGAAGACAATATAATGACGCACCAGTCATATATTATATTCTTTGTTCACACATACCGGGTGACTCAGAAAACATTCGTTTCCTCTCTGTTGACGTAAGAACGATACGCAGTATCTATCACGCTAAAAGCGGGTTAACAGGGATAATCATATCATCTTTTGAATAACGCTATGATTCTAGAGTATGACATAACCAATCATTCCGAATATATCATTCTTGATTTCTAAGTGCACGAAACCATGGCCTATGCAGAGAAATCGCCTAGTAAGCAAGAGTTTTATGATTATTCAAGAATAAATGTTGAATTCTAACCAGGAATGAGCAAAGCACAATTTGTGCTTCCAAGTGATTTGATGTTGTGGCATATATTCACTTGTGATAAGGTTGAAACTGAGGTTTACTTGTTTTTAAAGCCCCCTTTTTTTACTGCCTTCAAATTACAGAAGGCCGCACCTTCATTTTACATTTTGTCCTTGAGTGTATACACAAGGAAAAATTCTCATGGTGATTTGTTGCCGATCAGATAGCTTTCTTTATTGAAAATTTAAGGATTATTTTTGTAGTAACCTATGCTGCAATCGTGGCAGTTGCTTGTACACCGAAAACACATTTTCAGCGTGTATGCACCCAGATAGGATGCATAAACACTCAGTATCACCCTAAGGCTTGCGTCCTGCCAGTCCCTCAGTGGTAATTCCAATGCAACTCCCCCTTTCGTACTGACTGCAGCTGCAAAGAGAAATCTTATGCGGGCAGTAGCCAGGAATTCGTTTTAGCAGGATCTTCGCTATAGTGGGTGTGGTGGAATGGCGAGTGTCATATCATTTTGCTTGATAAATTGTGCTGTAGGTGCAAATTTAGCCGGGAGGGGAGGGGGGGCAGGTGGCTGGGGTCCTGTCACTTCCTTGGTAGTTTCTACGGCCTTGGTGGTGTTGTGGCCGTTTCGTCAGCTTGACACATACAGAACTTAGCGTCGCCTGACATGACCTGACGAACAGAAGTCACAGGCGGCCACATGAAAATAATCACAGGCATGTGAGGTACCGGATGACGTATATGACACAGTGCTGCCGCGTCCGCATCCGTTCCTTTAATTAGACATACACCTAAATTGCTACGGCAGGACATAAATTGATGAAGAAATAATTCACAGGTCGTAACATGACAATCATGACATACATTTCATGTACGACGTGATTTACATAATGCTGCCTTGGCGCATTCGCGGCTGTTTCATCAACGTCATAGATCTCAAATTGACATAACATGGACATGAGCGTATGCCAAAACAAGTCAGTTCTGGTGGTTATGGTGCTCATCTTCTAACCTGAAGGTCACGGGATCAAATCCCGGCGGCGGTCGCCGCTTTTCAGTGAAGGCTAAATGCTCCAGGCTCGTGTGCTTCGATTAAGGTTCACGTCTAAGAACACCAGACAGTCGAGAAACTTCTGGGGTCCTTCTCTACGGCGTCCCTCATAACCATACTGTGATGTTCAGGCGTAAGACCCGAGCAATCATTATTAGTAATAGTATTGGTAGTAGCAGTAATAGTAGTAGTATAGTATTAATATTTGACGACATAAATTACAGGCCATGCATTGTGCATGCCGGAATGTAGGTTTCATTAGCTAGGCATACACCAGATAATGTAAATTGCAGACGCTACACTGCGACATCAGGCTGTCTAATATCGTGATATTGCTTCTTCGACTCTAAGAAATCTTGAAAACCTTTGTGAATGGCATCCATTAATTGTCTTTACCCGCGACACAACTGCGCTTAACAAAGTTAAGACATCTCACGGCCATTTTCATAATTAAACACACGCGACATATCACACCACATGTCGCCGTACGTAATTGAAGAATCAATTGAGTCCCAAAAACGACACTGACGTGTATCACTGATGACGCTAAAAAAACTTAGGCGGTATCTTTCTATACGTTCGTTCTGTTCGAATATATATATGAACGCCTAGCTGCTATCCAGTACAATAAGGGATTGGAGCGTAGTAATATGGCGATTGTTTCAGGCTTCCCTGCCTCTGCCTATCTGATTGCATGTGCTTTTCCTTCTGTCCATGATGCTGAACGATGGTCGGGTCATGTGCCCACGCAGCTCCAACTGCAGCTCCGCACCCAGGCGGAGCTGCTGCAGGAGGTGGTCAACCAGGTGCTATACCAGGCGTGCCACCACGTCGGCTAGGCGTTGTTATACCTGGTATGGGAGGCCCAGCTGCACCACCTGGTGCGGCACTCGGTGCAGCACCCGCAGGTATGAAGATTTAGCATATTTCACCTTTTAGGGGTGACGCTCCTTAGGGTCGAGCCTTGTCTCTCGTTGCGCCGTTTTAGCCACGATGACAATGACGATGACGCTGCCATCACGGCACAGCTCAGGCCAGGTAACCAATATACCCCATGACGATGACGCTGATGACGATGAAGAATAAGTGCGTTCCAGGCCACACATTCTCTTTCTGCCATCACGGCACAGCACATGGAATGTACCCACTATATACGGCATAATGATGACGATGACACTGATGACGATGAAGAATAAGTGCGTTCCAGACCACACATTATCTTTCTGCCATGGATGAAAACGATCGTGAACGCGCTCTCGCCCGCGAAAGGCGAAAACGGCAATGCCAAGAACAAGCTGCTACCCCGGCGTTTAGGACGCGGGAAGCGGCGGCTCAACAGCAAAAACGCATTGTATATAACTGAAGACACACATTGTCACTCATCTGCATGCGAGAGTGGGCAATGTCACGGGAGATTTACGGTAAAAACGATTTCCACTGCTTCACCAACTCGTCATGATTCACTTCGTGGAAATGCCACTTTTTTTAACACGAAAGTGCTTTATGCCCGGGTCCGCCACGGCTCCTCTGACGTATTTCCGTCACGGATATGACGTTGTAAAATATAAACTAACATAATGAGATCAAAGAAAAAGTTCCGTCACCGGGCGTCGAACCTACGACCTCTCGCTCCGCAGCGCGCGGCGCGAAACCACTCGGCTACGGGAGCGTACGTTCCACAGCTTTTTAACGGCAAGCTATTTATACACACCATATGCCGTTGGCGGTCCTCAGAGCTCCTCGACTTCAGCGCGTTTTCGTCATCACTAGCGAGATGGCGCGAAGGTGTCATGGAGCGCGCGCTCTAAAGTTCGTCGCGCCTCTCGCTGGGATGAGCGTGCGCCCCCACGGGGCGTGGTCGCTGGTGCGCGCGCGCTTATCTCCTGATCGGGGCATTCGGGCGCTTCGCACGCCTTGTGTTTCCACCGCAAGTTTGCTTTGAAGTTACAGTGGTTAAAGAGTGCACGAAGTTCGGTTCGTTCGCCGCAGCGGCCGCGTTTACGAATGAAGCGCGCCGCTTACACACGAAGTAATAATTGTGGCAGTTGTTCGCGCTCGTCCTGTGTATGCTTGTGCGTTCGTTTCGTGCGTCTTTGTGTTAGAGCAGCGGGCTTTAAATGTCGACCTGTGACAATTAGTCCGTGCTCGTCTTGTGCATGCTCATTTCGTGCGTCCTTTCTGCTTGAGGTGCGCGCTGCATGTTCCGAGCTGCTTGCCGTTCTTCACGTCACATTACAATTTGCTGCTGCAGCATTCATTCCTTCTCCCTTGTGGCGAAACAATGCACAATAAACGCTCAACTACTTATGTGAATACTCGTTTCACTTTCGTGTTATACCGATTCCTTTGACAGAGGGATCAGCCATGCTTTTTTTTATTCGGACTGCTGTTTAAGTGCGAAACACTTGAAGGGCAATGAATGTCGTTTCTTCTCGTCGCTTGGCGTCACGCTCAAAATAACCAAGACGGTAACAAGAGGGTGCTACTAGTGAAGTCAATACCGAAACAGGCAATACCTCAGGGCGCCACTGTATCATAAATGAAGTGTTCCTGCCCCGCCGTTGAAGCCGAGGAGGCTGCGTGCTTGGAACGCCAGCGTATCGCAAGGGCTTATTTACATGTTCAAACCAGAGAAGCAAAAATGAATTGCCAGTGCGCGATTAAGCTACTGAACGACGGAAGCAGAAGCGCAAGCGAAATGCCAGCGAATGAGAGGTAACCCTGACGTTCGAAATATTCAGACGCAAGCCGAGCGCCAATAAAGAGAGGCGAACTCGCACCTGCGACTGAAACACATGCCCTGCGTGAACACAGGCTGGTGAATGCTCAGCTCTGCTCGAATGTCTTTACAGGTGTCATGGTGTGGAACAGGCGCGAATCCGCAGTTTGCTCGATTCCTCTAAAGATTTTTTCTCAAAGAATGCCATGAGGAGCAGATTTCCCACAGTTAATAACGTCACTGCTTGGCAGTGTAGTGAAAATAACTTGCATGCTTTACAAACACACGCGTCCTGTATACGGGCGTCACAATACAAAAGGTAATATCGCAGTAATATTGCGTGTTACAAGCGCGCATTGCCATCGGGAGTCAGAACATGTGAATATTACGACGACATCATGGTTTAAAGCCAACCACCCATTACAAAAGACACAAACGTACTGGGCCTATTTCATTAAAACCCCGTAGTGGGCACATAGCAAGTTCGAAAACATTTCACGCGCATAATTGCTCGTGTTTTAAAGCATGCTGCCCATTACATAGTATGCACTAAGCAATTGATGTACTTACTAGGGACAGGATATCGCTATCCCGTTCAACTCTTAAAGGCAAAGCTTAAGGTTCCCCCAATATTCACGTGAGTTTCCGACGCTGGAGTTCCACAATTCTCGCAAGGTCTGCGACAGGTTGTGGTTCGACTCCACTCTGTCTACGACAAATAAAGACATAGCAACAGCCAAGAAGGCCACGCTAAGCCCATATAGCTTCTCCGTTTCTTCAGCTTTGCACGGAGAGTCCAAACTTTTTTTAGGTGTGAAGCATCTTATGGCGAAGATTAATCCGGTGGTGGTGGTGGTGGTGGTGTGCAGCGTGCCCACCCTTACTGCGCATGCGCAAACCCTTTAAAAAAATAAAAAAACCTCCTCTCCCCCTCTCTCTCCTCTAGGCATCCCTCCCCGCGGCAACCACACCCTCACTGCGCATGCGCCTCCCCTCCTCTGTCCCCTCTTACACTCCCCCCCTCTCTCCTCTAGGCATCCCTGCCCGCGGCGTCTACATTCCCACTGCGCATGCGCGTCCCCCCCTCTCTCTCCTCTCCTACGCTCCCCCCTCTCTCGCCTCGCGACGCCGACGCAGGCAGCGTCTGCTAGCGAGTTTCTTGGTTGAAAAAACCGACTGCTCGCGCTGCACAACCGTTCACTGGCCACCCCGTATATATGGCAATGGATCTTGACCTCCAAGGTGGTGCCGGTGGGAGATTTCTCCTGTGCGTTGTTGAACAATAAAAATTCGCAGCGTGCGCGTTAACTAAAAGCGGAGTGGGGGGTCTCTGTGTCCAGTCGGAGTCTTCTGTATCTCATTGCCCATTACCAGCGATTGGCATGTTCCAGTAGGAAACACTGCTCCATCACTGCCTGATTTGCGCCTCCCCAGTTTTCTCTCCTGCGCAACGCTGCGATGAGCGCCAGCGTCAACGCCGCCGCCAGTGTAAGCGTTAGCGCCCGCTGCTTCACATCTACACATGGTTCCCTTTAGCGGGAGATGGTGTAATTTTTTTTGTCTTGTTTGTGTTTTTTCTCTTTGACTCTATGTATATTTCTTTATCTGCCATTTTATTTCCTTCTCTTCCCTCCCCGTATTTCTTTTTCTCTCTCCTTTTCTTTCATATTTATTTCCTTATCTCTCTCTCTCTAACTATTCACTTCCTCCTACTTTCTATCCTTTCACTCTCACTTGTCTTTTCCATCCCCTTTCCACATAATACAGTACCAAACTATGCTATGTTCTGCTGAAGTACCTGGACAGCCCTGTGGTTGGGACACTCGCCTTCGGATCGCGGGGACACGGATTCCAATGTGCCCTTGCCAAGGAATTATTCGGAAATAATTTTTTTCTTTCTATATCGTTTTTTACTGTCTCTTTTTTTTTCTATCTCTCTACTCGTTGTCACGCGGTTATTGTATCACACACCGGAGCAAACGGTGCACACGCTCTGGGAGCGAAGTAGAAGAGGACAAAGACAGCGCGTGTCGGTTCGTGACGATGATAATTTTCCATCTTCGACAAGGTAAGCATCTACCCAAAAAGCTCTGCTGTAAAGAAATTAGAGCCTTTCCACTCCTGCGAAATATGGAAGCAAGCGAGGTCAGCGGCTGTAGCTGCACGTTCTGCGGTTTGTGTGTGCGGCTGCGTTTTTTTTTCTTTTTCTCTCTCTCTCTTTCAACCCCCTATTCCACTACCCCAGTGCAGGGTAGCATACCAGATACTACCTTCTGGTTAACCTCCCTGCCTTCCTCTTCTCTTTATCTCTCTCTCTCTGCGGCCGCGGCTTCCCTGCGTTTTCGCGCCAATTCACTCCCCTGTGCGGGATGAAGTTCCTGGGATTTGCACTGCTCTTCCTAGGAGCGAAGGACATGCGTGCATAGCAAGTCCAAGTGGGAACTAGTGATAACAGGGTTATAGCGCAAACTCTATTTCACAAGACCAATGCGCATGACGATTGGCGAAAATTGCCGCCGTGGAATATATCGATGCTTGTGAAAGAGGCATGGGAGTTGGCGAGGGGATGAGGGGAATCTCTGGCAACGGTCAATCAGCGAGAGGTGGGACGCGTCGAAAATTGTTGTTTTAGGCGTCTTTTCTCTATGGACGCTGTTTGTCATTACCTCGTCATTTATGATTCATTGTAAAATATTGAAATAACGGTTCAGTTTCGTTTAAAAGACCCCGTTTGCAGTAGATCCTTAGCTGCACAATGATTTCCAAGAGAATAATTACCACTTGTTGCGTTGAAAGCGTAATTTGTTGGTTTGCTTGCGTTGCAGGAGCTGCTCGTCCACTACAACGCAGGAACGCCGTTGTTGTGAACAGAGGCAAGAATAATGGCTAATGGTAATTCACGGGCTCAATGATTCGTATCCATAGCGAATTAATCCACCCAGAATTCAACCAAACATTTTAACACAAGCATTGGATCCCCGTCCAATAAAAGTGCTTTTTTTACACGTGGAGCACCAGTGGTTATTCAACGTGCTCTATATTTTACCTCTTCTCATGACTCCCCCCATTATTGCTTCCGGAAATAAAATAATGTCTTTTTTTCCATCGTGTAACCGGAGCGTGACCAGTGTAACATTTACAATCATCTTACCCATACATGTATCCGCCAATCGCTCCATTTAGTTTAACTCAATCGCTTAGAGCTGTAGCGCAACTTGGTGCACGCTGTGTGCCTGAACGATCAAGATAATCGTGCGCTGACTTCTCTAAATCGTGCTCTGACTTCTCGCACACTGTCATCTGCGACCCCACGGCCAAGCACATCGTGTGGAGTGCTTTCGAACACGCGAACAAGCACCACGCAGACCGATGAAGTGCCGTAAAAAAGCACTGGTTGTATTAGTTCAGGAACGCATGGACGTGTGCTTGGTAACACTGAAACATGATAGCGCCGATCAAAATCACTGAAAGGACACCCTTCTGAAAAGTATACGCACTCGGACAGACAAATTACAAGAGAAGCAAGTGAACTTTGAGCACTACTAGCGATGCTTTTCAGCAAATTTGACTGAATTATTTTCGACCAAATTTTCACAGTTTGTGCTTTGTGCAGTTCCGGGATATTCGTGACTGTTATAAAGCTATTTATTTTCGTTTTCTCGCTTGAAATAACTTTGTAATAAACAAGTTTGTTTTGGAAAAGACTTGCATGCTAATATACTTGTAGCACTCTTGGCGTTTTCTTCCCGCGCACAATGAGGACAAAGAAATAATGCTGTACCCTAACGGCTCAAAAGAGGTCTTTAGGTATATTAGCGACAAAACGCAGCGACGTTTTCCTAACCAATTGTATTGGTATGAATTCCATCAGGTTCTAAATGCTATCATTCCGAAATCAGGACAAAGGATTCTGTACCTGTGCTGATTCTGTGACAGTTCAAGCAGACTCGTTTCATGTACCCTATAGACCCCTTTCATAATTGTAAAGCTAGCTTTCCTGCAGTGCAGTTTTCCCTACTAATGGCGGCTGGTCACTTACTGCAAACAGCGTGTTCAAGCGCAGTTTGCTTGCCCTATGGCGTGGAAAACGTTCACTGGGCTCTCTTGATATAAACCCGCATGATAGAAAACCCATGTCACGTTCCACTAGGGCCTCCTCTCCACTTAAAGGATGACAGGTCCCACCATGAGTAAGGAAAATATGCAGCACAGGGAAGTGCACTTGCAATTATGAAAAGGGTCTATACCCTTTCATTGCAATTTTGCAAACACTATACAATTATTGTAGCTTAGATGCTAGAGCAGGGTAATGAACAAGATGTACGTTGTTGGAATAGTAGCGAAATTACGATCTATTAAAAAAAGCGAAGCAAATAAGGAGTCACTGAGAAATTAAAAATAAACGCTTTTTAAGACAACGAATCTCAGCGGTAATCTGAGTTTACATATAATGAAGTGTCAGCAGTGAACATGTGTCAATATGTTTCCGTAGCACGTATCAATTAAGAGAGCATGTTTATGGGTCAAACTTTGGCGAGACGCTAAAACACTTAAACACATCAGCACTAGGCTGTGTCAAAAGCGACCGTTTGTTTTCCTAGAGGAATTGTGCCATAAGTACAACAGTGTTGCTGGTTTTTGAGCATTTGATACTGCCGTTTCGTGTCATCATATACAAACTGCAGAAGTGGTACATAGCAGCAATAGAGTTAAAAGTTAGTAAATTTTTTAAAGGTTTTTTTGCTGTACAACCAATTTATTTTTCAACTCTAGTTGGAGAAAGAAGCTTATGAGCAGGCATTTTTAGTACCATTCGTATTCACAGATGTTTGTTAAATTCTCTATTGTTGTCGCAGTTGGCTTTGACTACTCGAATTTACTTCGAAGAAAAAGATATTAAATTCGCACAACCACGCAAATTAGAGTCCAAAAATTAAACATTATTTCCAAATCCCTATCTGGAAGCACAAATACATAGATACAAAACCGATGACATACCATCGATAACTTCTATCAACGGTTTAATTTCAATATGTTTGCATACAAAAGTCCTCGCCAGTGCAAGCCATTGCCATCACTAAGTCATGAATGTTATTGCATCGCTGAACAGTTACCCCTCAGCTAAAAGCTTCATATGTCAGTTCTTAAGAGAGTAAGAACAAAAAACGCAATATTATTTTTCTTTGCACGTGCTCGTGATACTGTGTATGCAGGCACCTTAAGTGACGGGCTTTGACCATGAGAATTCTGTCACAAGAGGCGTCGCTGGAACAGACATTTTGACAAGTGGGCTTGTCTTCTTCAAGGGTGCAACTTAGAAGCCCATGTATCCTGTAGTTGGCGGCTCGTTGCCACCGTCGCCATTTACGTATGGAGGGGACAACAAACAGCTAATAATAAAAAAAATATGACGTCACAACCGGAAGTGGTAGCGACGTCGTGCATTTGCCCTACATGACGCGAAATTTCGTAATTGGTGATCTTTTACATGCCTTTTGATCAATACGCGATTTTATTGCGCCTTTATGGCTCGCCAGTTGCGTGTACGAGAGAAAAGGAAGACCAACAAGAAAGACTGAGGAAGCAAGGTTGTTTTATTAGCCAAATAGTGTACTTGCAATATACAGCCAAAAACTTTGCAGATGAAGAAATTGTGATGCAACTGTTCCACGAGCACAATAGCACAATAGATCGAAAACTCACGTTGCCCAATCGTGGAAAACCACTTGCAGCGAGACAGCAGCCTTGAGAATGCCACTTTGGCAACCTTAGTGTGCAGCGTTTCTTTGCTTAGCGTGTTGCATTCACCGTCACGAAAAGGCGAGGGCACGCGGGCCGTGCGCCAGCGAAGGCAGTCGGCAGTCACAGGAACGGCTATCTACACATTCTGTAAGCTAGTTCAGCTCTGAAATGTCCCCCAGTAAACAGCCACGTAAGCAAATAAATAAACTAGGGAAGGTACGCACGAAACCACCACGCAAGTGTGAGCGATGCCTCGTTGACCCGACAATGCGCCGAACCTGGCCGAACTAAACACAAGCCCAGATAGCAGACTGCCTGCATACGCCCCCCCTTTTATGGCGCTCGACCAAAAAATGAGCCAATCAACCATTTAGCCAAGTGTAAGATAAAACGAAAAGTAAATTTCTAGTTTACTTTGGAACATACATATAAAAATTATGAGTATTCGAAAAAAAATTCTCTTGGGTTTTTGGTTTTCTTTATTTGTCCCCTCCTCACCTAGTCGCGCTTCCGTCGTACTGGGGGGCGTTGACGTCTGTGCACACCACCAACAAGCCAGGCAGCGCGGTGGTCGAAAAAGGCCGCTCCTTTCGAGACGCCCTCACCGGCGACAACCGAACCAACTCGGCAGCAGCCACATCGCCACCACCGAGTGCGCCGGCTACCGCCGATGACCCCACGGATGCTGTGATGGCCGCACTAGCTGCGGCCATACGTGCTGTGCTAGTGCTCATTCCGGCTGAAAACTCCGGTTCATGGATTATGTGCCGCGGCTCTCGCCACACACAACGCCATCGCCGCAACTATGGATTAACTCTCCGGATACGGCGCCCACTTTGAGGTCAACTGGACTTACCATGTGAGTGCGGGAGACCTCTATTTCTTCTTCTTCTTCTTGCCCGTGTTCGCACATCCGGCAAGCACACAGTGTGCTACACTCTATCCTCCGACCTTCTCGGCGGCTTTTCCCGGCGGCTGCGCTTCGCGCGAGGGCCTGCGCTTACGCGCGCGTCACGAGATCGAACCCACTTTTTTTTTCTGTCAAAAAAAAATTTTTTTTTCGCTCCTATCCTTTTACCTCTTCACTATCTTTCATTCCCCACACCCCATCCATGTGCCGTCCTGTTGAGGTGTCCTCGTAATGAGAGACAGTTACGGGGCGGTCACTTTTCTTTCTTTTTCCATTCTTAATAACCACTTAGTTGATGTCTGTGGCAATAGGTTTCCGAAACTTTTCGTTCCAAGTTTCACGACCGCCATGATTTGACCATGCCACTAGTGCGAAAAGGCATTCACGTTTTTTTTTTGTTTGTTTTTGGGAGGGGGGGGCTATTTTTAAGCCCTGACGGGGCTCCGTTCTAGATTACCTGCTTGCCACACTGAACTACTGCATTCGATTCCCAATCGACTGAAGATTTTTATTTCGATAGCAATTATATGGACACTCTCGGATGCTTTTCGCCGTCGGCGTCATGTCGCGTATATGTATATGTATATATCTGAATGTAAAAGCCACGAAGAAAAATAATTCAGAAAAAATATTTTCCGGGGCGCGGAATCGAACGGGCGATCTCTCGCTCCGCAGCGCACGGCGCTAACCGCTAGGCCACAGAAACGCACGCCCTTCAGCATGCGAACGGTGAGCTGTTTATATACACCATTCGCCGCTGGTGGTACGCCGATCTCGGGGGAATATCAGCGTGTTCTCTGCCTTACCAGCACACCAGCGAGATGGCGCGAAGTGCGCGCTGGGCGCCACTCGTTGCAACCTGCCCTTTGCCCTCGGGGCGTAGTCGCCCGTGCCCGTAGGCGCGCTTATCTTGGGATGGGGAATGGGGGCGGTATTACGTCGTGTACTTTCGCCGGAAACATTGCGTTTAGGTTACAAAGCGCACAAAGGTCACTTCGTTGGCTGCAGAGGCCACGTTCGCGAAAGAAGCGCGCTGTTCAAACACAGTGAAGTAACAACTGTGACACTTCATAGTTCGCGCTCGTCCTGTGTATACCTGTGCGCATGTTTCGTGAGCCATATCTGTTTGAGCATAGCGTTAAGTGTCGAGCTGTGAACGTTGTTAGTTCGCTTTCGTCCTGTGTTTGTTTATTTCGTGCGTCCCTTGCGCTTGACCAGCGCGCTCCAAATTTCGATCTGCTTGGCGTTCTTCGCGTGAAATCCTGAAATCCCAAGTTGTTGCTATCGCATTCATTGCTTCGCTCTTGCGGCGAAACTGTGACTTTTTATTGTTTATACATTGACATCAATTTCCAACTTTAGCTCACAATTAACCACGCCGACGCTGACGCCGGTGCCATAGCCTCTGCGAAACGATCTGTTTAATACTAATACGTTAAGACGATGGTCTGGGAAGCATGACTGCTGTTGCAAATAAAGGGAAATTTCTGCTGTTTACCGCTTTAAAGGAAGGGTTGTGATAAGGGTATATCTGAAAGTTAGGAGCTCTGTGGTGATCCCCTGCAAACATATGGCGCTCGCAACCGGTGGCGACCATTCCCGCCTGGGCAGAGTAGCCATAAAGAGCCTAAGCCATGCAGCCTCTCTACGGCACCCCTGTATGCACCTTTCGTGCGGCGCAGACCGCAGTGACGTTTCCTGCTTGCATGAGCGCCGACCAACGGCCTTCATTGCACTCTTTCGGTTGAACATAGAACACCCAGCCAGCATAACGACGCGATCGTTTGGGACTTTAAACGAAACATGATGGCGATGATGATGGCAGTAGAGTGGTCATATATATCGCATATAAAGCGTGCTGAACAGGTACTGAGTGCCTGTAGTGTTGTCCGAACAAAACAGATAGGCGAAGCCGCGTCCTCATCACAAAGCTCTAAAATAAGAATCGAAGTGGAGAACATTAGGTTCTATAGCAAGTGCCCCATCTTCTTGGTTTCATGCCCTGATGTGAACCCATGGCAATTTGTTGTATAGATGATGTTAATGAAATACTCGCTGGAGACCGAAAATGTAAGCAGCGAAATAGATAGATAGATAGATAGATAGATAGATAGATAGATAGATAGATAGATAGATAGATAGATAGATAGATAGATAGATAGATAGATAGATAGATAGATAGATAGATAGATAGATAGATAGATAGATAGATAGATAGACGAGGATTCTGTTCGCAAAGGAATGCTCAGCATATGAAATGCAGCAACAGCGTACAAAACTGGGCGAGTTGGTTGAACTTCATGGTTTTAAAAAGCAGCGCAAAAAGACGGTACACAAGATGAAGGAGGACACAGGACAAGCGCTGATCTAGCAACTGCTGCTTTTTAAAACCATGAAATGCAGGCGCTACAGTGCAACATCTCCATAACAATACACTACCGCTCTCTGGCTCCACCATTATGTCTTCACCTTGATATTGTGCACCTTATATGTACGGGATGACATTTACGTATACGTTATGTTCCGTTAAAACGTATAAGCGGTGTTATTCCACGTGCTTGTTCCGTTATAAGTATATAAACGTCGAGCTCCTCATCTGAATGTGGAGCATTTGTGGTGTACCAGTCATCACAAAAGGTTTTGGCCTCCGGGTCATGACCTGCCTGGCCGTACTAGCGTTATTTCTATCAATGATGCAAAACAATAGCAAGTCATGTGCCAATGCAGTCCAAACTCTTGCTCCGCGTCCTCCTGGTGCTCCTGCACGGATTCTTCAGCCAGTTGCTGCATGGGTTGGTCTAATACGACGTGCAGCAATTGTAGAACCTGTTGGAGACTTTGGTGGAGAGCATGTTATGAAGTAATGGCAGTTCATTTTTATTACCAACTCATACGCAAAAGTGTCTTACCATTGTATGCTTTCGTAAAACCAGCAAAATTCAGTCTGGGCCTCTGGCCTAGTTGGCGTTTACTGGGCCGTTGGCGTCTACCGCTAGGGTTTTAGTTCCTTACAAGGCCCTAGTTCCTTACAAGTAAACTAACGGAGAAACGCACGCGGTGCGCAGGCGACGGAGAAACGCTGCTGCGGCGGTGGGTTCACGCCAACTCGCTGCGATCCCTTCCATTTTGTATTGTAGGGCGGGAGTGCAAAAGGTGGCACCGCTCCTTCTGAAGTTACAAATTTTAGGGGTTCCATGCCAGTTCACAACAGCCTGGAGGGGAATTACGTTGGCCCCCCAGAAGCCTTTCCTGAAAGGGTGCATACCACCTTTGTTTCACGCCAGAGACGAAGGTTCTTATTTTAGAAAATGAGATGCGCATAGACGCTAGATTTCTCAAACCTTTCCCTTATTTACACATCTGTTGAAACCCACTCCTAATATAGAGAATAAAAAAAAAAACAGCGCAAAACGAGGATTCACACCAATAAAATCTGGCTGGGTACCCCCGCTACTGAGCGCGTACGTCCCGGAACAGGCGAGTAAGCCTGTTTGGTTTCCTTAAAAAGCGGTGAGCGGCGCCCCTCGAGATATTGCGCACGGACGTATTCCTTGCATGTCATGAAATTGCTGCGCGCAAGCATTTGGGGCTCCTATTTTGTCTCCGGCACAGCGTCGCGTGCTTTCTTCCACTAGGGTGTTTAGGAGTTCACTGTCTTCTTGTTTTCTTAGTGGCCAAGATGTGAAGTGCTGTCGCAAGCTGTACCACATTCCACGAACGGGATTTTTTCTTTCTCCAGTTCCTTTTGTCGCTGCTATTGCTTATCATATTTAAAGCATTTGTATTGGGTGAAATTTTCTCCTATGAACAATTGAAGCGCTATACGTTATGTGGGTACAGCAGCATTGCTCGAGATTAATTTAGGGAACGACATGTTTAGTGCTCCTCAAGAGTGTTGATGCAGGCTAGCTGTTACTACATCGCTAGGTTTGGTTCTACTGCCGAGTAACAGAGTTATCAAACAGACAGCACTACACCAGCGGAGCAGATCCCGCCCAAACATTAACCTTATACCATTAACGTCATGTACGACATTGTTATGTTCTCTTTTCCCATGAATTGAACAGACATGCGTAAATACCATGCAGTTGATACCGTGTTATCATTTACTGCCGCAATCATTTTTTTTGTTATTATGAGTAGACGCAGTACTTGTGATTGTGCCCTGAGGCCTTGTCACGTCATGTAGGTGTAGTACTAGAATGCCTCACTGGTGGCGCCATACGCGTTCTATGTTGTTTAATTTCTCGATTATTAATGCACTGCTCGACATAACATTGATGTTTTAGGTGTGCTAACACGTTATCACAAGTTGTCGTTTACTGTTAGTATTCTTTCAAGATGAGTTACGCTTAAGAATGTCAAGAAATGATAATTTTTACGGAAAATAGGAGTAAATATGAAAAATCACTGTTTGCTGCTTCTAAAAAATGAATGTTGAGGGTATATCTACACTATCCGTGGACCTCTAAGTGCATTAGTAATACATATGTGTATTAAAAAGAAACAAAACGATTCTCCGCTTGTCTTCAGGTAAGCAGAGAACCCTGGAAGCAGGGAGGCATTAGTACGCTGACACGACGGATGCACTCGATAATGGGACTCCATGCTCTGACTAATTCGCACGCGCTTCGAATTAATCGAAGAAAATTTCAATGAAGCATTCTTAACAGCCTCATTAAGCTCCAGTCTAATACAATGCAATAAGAGTGAAGAAAAACAAAAAAAAATAATAACATAGAGACAATGGCTTAAGAGAAAAATTCCACGTTTTGCCGAAGTGTGTCAGCACATGCCAAACAAGAGAAAGCATTGAAAAAAGCGCGCGCCATAAACCAGCCTCACCGCGCGCGTGCTTAGATGCGCAAGCGAAAACATATGTACAAATGTTTTACGCACAGAGATGTATGTTTAACAGTCACATATGTTTTATATAACCTGACCTGTACAGTTACGTAACGATTCCAAGAAGAACATGGGTAATTACCAACACCAGAATCGCTAACCTGAAATGTAGCGCTTGTGCTTGCGAGGATGGTAGACCTGGATTGTGCTACGTAGACCAACTTCAGTGGATGGCAATTAAATACAATTGACACTAACCGGACGTGACGCCTCTATCGTTGGTGTACATATCTAATGTCTGTAAATTTAGATAGCCAACACTGCAACCACAATAGACGTTTCACCAACATTACGCCTGCATAGAGTCTTTTTCCAAAGCTGTTCTGAGACCTGGCGTGGCTCGGTGGTACAATACTTGATTGCCACACAGAATGATTGGGTTCGATTTTTGCTGTGTCCATAACATTTATTATTTGCGTTCGTCAGGTCAACGCTGCCGATGTCGGTTTTTCTTAACGCTGTTACATTTAAATTACCAATGTCTGTTTTCGCCGTTCCTCGGTAGATGTAAACTGTCAAACACTTGTGGCACATGCCCGCATACGGCGGCGCGCACGTGGTATACGGGTATGTGCCACAGATGTCTGGGGGAAAGGGTTTGACGTTTAGCGCGATGGGATTTTCGTATGATTCATGCAATGACCAGATAGTCATAATCGTAAACCCTCTTACCTTCCCATCCTACTTTTGGTCTACCTCAAGTTAAGGAGGTGATCACGAGAGCCCCCCAGACGAAGGCGGCTAGATAGATAGATAGATACGTAGATAGAAACGCTCAAATTGTGTGCAGTACACAAAAAAAATGAATTTATAACGGCGGATACATCGGCGAATGAAACAAACTCTACGTATTCCCGAAGCGTGGCAGCACATGCAAATCAAGAGGAATGATGGAAAATGGCGCGCGTTTTAAACACACAGGCAATGAATGGTTTCCATGCGGGGCGTGAGCCCTTTGGTGCCTTTTAGGTGATACCGTACATGGACGGCGTAAACGCTAAAAAGGTTAATATAGACTTGTCTTGCGATGCCTGGAATGAATAGACGTTTCTTCTGAAATCGCAGAACTTGGGTAATGTAACAATTGAGCCAATATGTATCAATAGTACGCAAGTGCCCTTATTGAACATCCCCTTAGGAACGATAGCAAGTGTTCTGTCTGCTGGCGTACTTCTTTCGGTAGCTGACCACTTGACTATTTTTATTGACACCAGAACTGAACTTCTTAATTCTAAATCACCAAGGCGAAAATTCGCTACAAATGCTGATTGCAAGTCACTATCAGACAAATAGGTCAAATAAATTTTTGTGCTATGTATGATAAGGATGTTAATACCGAGTACGGAAATTTCATACGCTGGCTTAAGTGTTGGAGGACGCTATTGGAGGACGCTTGGAGGACGCTTGAGGTTCGCTTTCAAGTGTAGCACGTGGTAGTCTAATCGGGAACGTGTGCAGAACGCCTTCAACCATGCCGCAAGGAAATGAAGTTTTTGCGTGTAACACTTGTTTCAAACTATTCCAGAATGCCTAGTGCAACTACAGTTGCGATGCCATACTTCTTGTTTTTGCGAAATGGGCGGATTCTTAATGCGCGTCCGCAAGGTACCATGCGCACCTACGCAGCTGCTCACTTTTTTTATGAGTGGACAGCTTTAAGTCACGCATTCGTTGAGCGATTCGCATTTGACAGCTGATGCAATTCTACAATTTTGGCACGCAATATTACTAATATTACTTTACTTAAACACGCTTCTCTAAGTACGTAACATTCTCATAGCGCTTTTTTTTTACGGATTAGGTTCAACCACTGGCATGATGCCGTGGTGAGAATTCCTTCTTTCTAGGTAAAAACCGCCAGACCTGCGCGGAACGCGCAGCACAGTCACAGCGAAAGCTGGAAGAGCGGCCTTTCTAGAGCCTTTTTTAAAGACACTTGGGGCAACTACTACAAGCGCACTACACACGCGGAACATGATAGCCCAAAGCCCAAAATGCCTTGCTTCCATGAACAACGCGTTGTACCATAGCTCTTGTTATCTTCAATGTTTTGCTGTATATCTTTCACGTGCTTGTGCGAAAATAAACATTTGAAAGTGCGCACCACCTGTCCTGTCCTCTTGTTCCGCCACTCGTTTGTGCATTTCCCTCAGCGCAACTACATTACAATTTAAATGTTTATTTATTTTCTTCTGCCTAGACTTTTTGCTCACAGACAACTCCGATTTTTCGCTCACAATCAATGACGCCGCCGCTGCCGATACCAACGCCAGTATTTAAATTTATGGGAAACGAGAACCCTAACCGTATCGTGTTATTATGCTGTGATAAAAAAGAGTGCCGTTTACTGAGACATTAACAGAGGTTGAGAACTCAAGTAGGAAATTAATCATATAAGAGGTAGTTCTTCAATGTAAGCAGCTATTCGCTTTAAGAGATATAAGTTTACACAGGTATAGTGTACTATCTTATGTATGCCCTTGAAGACTCTTTCTCGGTTAGTGTAGTCGCGTCTTATTGCCACCAACTTTTCAAACGCCCTGGTAGCCCAGACTGCAATCTAGAGAAAGCTGAACAGAATAACCGATTCTTACTGCGCGTAGTCGATTATTCAGCACTATGTAAACTACTTTTTCGTCGTACAGAGAGTATTCGAGATCAAGGCATATTTTGAATGTTACTGCGGCCCCATTGATTTTCGGGCTAAAACAGACGAGGTAGAAGTAAATGCACAGATGTGTACAGTCACGGGTATGAATAAGGCGCGTCTAATGTTCAAGGCGTGGCATAACGATAATCGTCATAGCGCATGCATGTAAAACCACCGATGAAATTACATAAACAAGCAATGAAACGCCCAAACTAGTATCTCTTACCTACCCCCCCTCTTCCTGGGTGCCGCATGGACACGTCACCTCGTGCCTGGGCCCTCGCATATCACATTAGGTGAAAACCTTCTTTTACTATACTATGCGCTTTTTCACTTGTTAGACAGCATTTGCGGTGTTTTGAGTTTCCTCTTGTATCCGTGTTTGCACGCCTAGTCTGTTAGCACGAATGCGTACCAACTAGATTAGCTCTCTGTTTTTTGGTTTTTCCTCGTGGTTGTAATATGATTGGATAAAAGGGCTGATGGATAAGTTATGCTTCTATTAGTACAGAAAACAGAGGTACAAATATGCTTTGGAGCTTGTGCTAGAGGAGTGGAAGGGTTCGAATAATGTTACTTCAAAGGCTAATTACATGGTTTATTATACGACGAAAAATGATTAAGGAACTCTAGTGAGAAAGAAAAGAAAGATGCACTGTGTTAGCAACATGTTGAATTGGCAGTTGTGAATAACCCTTGTATTGAAATGAGTCTTAGAGGTTGGTGTTCACAATTTTTTATTGCATCCTTGCCGCGCTGATTCGCTCTGGCCGCGAATTCTTCAGCAGAAAGAGTCCCGTCATCCTTGACGTCCTGGAGGCTTGCCACCTAGGAAAGCAGACGAATCTATTGTTTTTGCTCAAACATATGCTAGCATCACCTATACAACCACTTAAAATTTAGAATTACATTGTACCAGGTTTCTTACGGAGATGTGAATGGAAAGTAATTTTGATATTAACTACAGTCACTTTTTGGATATTAATACCAATAATTCATCTCTTAAAGTTTCCAAATCCCGTATCATTTGACACTCAATTGGATACCGCAAAAGAAAACGAGCTTCTATTGAATGGCGCATTCCGAAGACTGCAGACTAATACGTACACGCACGGCATTCTACTACATCGAATCAACCCTACGGTTCACGCATACAACTGCCCGATATGCGACGTGCCAGACACACTGGCACACCTAATACTATAGTGTCCGTGGCGCCCCGAAGGGGGCAGTACCGAGCCTGCAACGACCGCACGTATCAACCTCCTAGCCAAGACGTGGGAGGCCAAGATCGCCGCACGGGACCTAGACGACCAGCGAGGACTCGTCGGCAGGGCCCGGGAGGCCATTACGGCCAGAGGATTCCTGGAATGAGGGAGCCTCCCACCTAGGGTGATCCCGAGATTACGAGCTCGGGAACACTGTTTCGGGACATATTAAACGTTTATTTCATCATCATCATCATCTATTGAATGGTAACCTAATGTTAACGATGTGGTCTTGTACATGTGAAAGTTGTGCGAAAATGAAGTGAACAGTCAGTGAGGTCTCACTTTAGGTAGTGTTTTGTGCTAACATGATTTATGAGGAAATGCAGACACTACAAGAGGTAAGGGAATTCGCTAACCTTTACATAACATTGCAGGTCAAGGGTAACTCTGATAGGCAAAGAGCTGTGTACTTCAGAACAGTAATAAGTGCACGAACACTTTTCTACGCCACTGTTCTTTTTGCACTTCTTTCCATTTTCTTTCTGCTAGTGCAAATGAGGTGTTTGAATTCTGAATGACCTTCCTGTCCTTACGTTTTTCATAAATCTCTCTCTACTTCTTTCCTTTAAATGATTGAAGGAATGAATTATCATTCCGTTCGAGTACCTTACACCTGCCTCTAAAAGGAAACAGGTAGCCACCACTTGCCATCTTCTCGGCCGGCCCTGGGAGACACTGTAGGACATACTCATTCCAGCTGGCTGCAACGATCGTCTCCGCAACGCCCTCGCTGCCTTTCTCTCCTTGATCTACACTGCCCGTCTCAGAGAGCAGCTTTAGAACATGCTTGTCACAAATACTAGAGAGACCGTGCTTCCGCCTTGCAGCGACCTTCCCCTTCGGAATTCTCTTCTCCCAGCACTCTTTTGATTACCTTCCCTCGTGTTTCAATTGGTCGATGGGCCCTCTTCGAACGACAGTTATCGTGCGCGTGGCACTCCTTTATCCATTCTCAACAGAACCACCTAATTCAAAACTCACACGTGAGCAAAATTTTTTAATGCGGAAGTGTTTAATGCAGCGGTTCACCAAAACTTCACCGACGTATTTTTGTCATTGATATGACCTTGGTAAAATCCGCGCTTACGAAAGACAAAGAAAAGGTTTCATGAAATCTCCTTCCACGACGACAGGTGTACGGTGCTCTACCCACTACGCTACCGTCGCACATGAACGAATATTTGCATACGCGTCTTATATTCTTCACACGTTCTCTGTGACATGGTGCTCTTGGTTGGCGGGGCGCTGCCGCCGTCCGGGAGCAGTGAAGTGAAGCGTTGAGTCATAACACTAACGAGCGCAGACAGAAAGCGATTCGGCGTCGACCCAGTGAGGGTCGGCGCCGAACAAACAGTGCTACAGCTCCTCAACACCAATCCACATTCTGCAAGTTTTTATACCGGGAGTTCAAAGTCAAGTTTTTTGGTTTTGTTGGAATTCAATGCTGGGAGGCACGTGAAAACCACCTTTGCTGATGAGCTACGTATTGAGGGAGACACAAAGTCAGACAATACCTATCGCTAGCAGCAGCCCTATTAACTAAGATTGAATAATTAACTTTTCAGTGAGCGCAGCAAGCGCGCATGTTTGTGTTGAATAGTCGGAAGCAGTCCCGTTTCTACACAGTTACACTTGGCAGAATTATTCTAGCATGTCTGTGCCCCGAGATATCCTGCAAAGCTTAACCGTGGTTTGCATGATTACGCATGCAAGGTGGAGGTGATCGGTGCAATGCTCTTCCTTGATGTGACGAGCAGTCAGTGCTTGCTATCGCCAGCCGGTAGCAAAAGGGTAAGCGTTACCATCTTTGCCTATGCCTTCAACCCGTTGCCACATTAAACGCAGCACACAACCGCCGCGACACGTCGGGGAGGAGCTTAGCGCCAGTACTCAGTGTCTTGCAAGCGTAATCATGCAAACAGGGATAAAACTTTGCATGGGATAACTCCGAGCACAGGCATGCTAGAACAATTCTTCCGAAGTGTAACTGAGCAGAAGATCGACAGCCTCTAACTTTTCAATGCAAACATACCCACCTGCCACCTTCACTGAAAAGTTAATTATTCAATCTTAGTTAAATGGGTTGCTGTCAGCGATAGTTATTGTCTCATTTGGTGTCCCCCTAAGTCTAAGTTTAAGGGCTCGTTTGATATTATTAGAAGTAATTGTAATGTAATTCTTAGAAGTAAGTGTTATTTGTAACACTACAATTACTTCTCATTATATCCCCTATACTTTCCTTGCCATCAGTGTCTGTTAGTTCTCATGAATATTGTGTCACCCTGGATACATAACATATTCGTAAAGGGGGTGGTTTTCGCGTGCCTCAAAGGCCTGAATTTTAAGAAAACCGTAAAGCTTAATTTTGAAAACCGTGTATATCAGTGTACAGGGAACAATCGACTACATCTGTGAAGGCACACGTAACTTTTAAGTGGGAAGCATTTAAGGGGGCTCGGCAGTCGTATGCTGTGGTATACTCTCGTAGGCAGAACCAGGCAGAACCCCATATACCGTAGCCATCTGTAGCATATTGAGAGCCCGCTCTTTCCAAGGAGTAGTCTTTTTCCTCTTGTATTCGAGCGCCTTGATGAAGATATTAACGCAGGCAAAAGCACATACAGCATAGCCAACTGTAGCTTATTGAGCGTGCGCTCGCGGCAAAGAGAAGTCGTGTTGCTCTGGGACTTCGAGCACCTTGATGATGATATTAGGTTTGGGGCACTTCAGGGGCCCGGGCTGTCGTGTGCTGTCATCGCTTGGCGTGACGCAGGCTAAACCACGTATAAAATTTGAAAAAAGAGGAAGCAAGCACAAATAGAAAGAGAGTGAAAAGAAAACAAATGGGAAGAAAAATAGAAATAAAGAGAAAAGAAGAGAAAATCACAGAAAAAATGGAAGACAGTAGAGGAAAGAAAGAGAAAAGCCAAGAAAAACAAAAACGGCTGCCCAGCTCCGCGCATCCTTCAGGCTTGGTACCACTAGTACGAAGCTTCCTTAATTTCGTGTCATAACGTTTCCCTTCACAAAGAATCAGCCATGTGTTTTTCTGAAGCAGTATTTCGCAGTACTGTTAATGAACAGCCTCTTTGTAGAAAAGCGTATTAATTAATCGCACGCAATTATTACCGACACTGTAAAGGTTTTGGTGCTAGTCAGGTGTGAAAAGCACAATAAATAAATAACAACTATAGTGGCATACCCTTCTGTGAACCAGGTCGTCCTCCAGCGCCAGCTGCTCGAGGAGGTATTACAATTCCCTTATGAGCACCCGGAGGCATAACTCGGACAGCGTGGGCACATGACTGCCCGTCGTTCTGCATCACAGACAGAAGACAAGCAAAAGCGGCCAAAAAGACCACTATGCGGAAGCTTGAAAGCTTTGCCATGGTTACTTCACGACAAAGGCGGCACGTTCTGAGTAAGATCCTGGCGCGTTTATATACACATTCGAGCAGAACGCAGAGATGCAAAAAGAAAACGAAACATTCCTGAGCTCTTTTTAGGGCTTGATTGACGTTTGGTAGACGATAGCGATTGACTTTCATGTCACGCCAATGTCAGCAACTGATATTCCACCCTTTACTTAGCCCTATCATGATGTGCTTCATACGAATCCGAGATGAATCACACAAAGGGGAGATTTCTGCGTTATAAAAAAATGACTTTGAACACACCACTGAATTCGGTCATTCAAGGGCGACATGTTATGACGGGAAAAGACGCAGACAAATTGATAGTGATCAGGCAAAAATAAACCTTTTCAATCAGCACAGCATGTGCGCATCGTTGTTGTCTATGGACATGAAAAACAAAATCGGTCATGAAGGAACTACTTGCTTAGCATCCATCCCTATCTGACAGTCGCCATCTTCCTCTATGTGGCACCCAAATCGCGGCGATCAGAGATATGTTATTTCTGCTATGGAACTGCATGCTTACGTAGATAGAGATACGTTACAAAATTACAGCAGGGCCGTAAATTTACGCATTTACCGCATTATTGAAAGTTGAGCCTAAATAAAACAAACATTAAAAATGCCCCCCACCTCCCCAAAGGGAATCGTGAGGAAATGCGAATGCATTTCGCGCGCGCTTCACTCCATTTATATATGGTGGTTGTGGTTCGAAGAAGGAAAAGGCGCCTAATTTCTGCAGCCTAATTTCTGCAGCGCCTCTTTTTTATTTTCTTTTTCTTTTTTTCCTTTTATTTTTTTGTATCGCGGGAGCTCCGCCGAGCTCCCGCGATGCGAGCGCCCTCCGGCACCAGAGCGCGCTCCTCCTCTCCACTCACTTTCCGCTGCTCCGCCCGCAACACCTGCTGCGGTTGCTAGAAGCGAGGATAAGCGCGCGCGCCCGCAGCTGTTGCTATTGGAGAGGGAGTGAGAGCGGAGAGATAACACCTGCCGGCGCGCGGACGCCGCCGCCAGACAACGCCGGATGCCTGACATAGCCCGACTAAGAAATGCATTCGCATTTAAAAATTGGCCGTGTATCTGCGTTCTTCGCTGCAAATGTCGTCGAAAGACGATAGTCTTGTGCCGGCCGTACCACTATGTTTTGCCTTGCCTCCGACAGCGCCTACTCTACGTTGAAGTGGCCGCATCTGGCTGGCATTTTCAGCGCAGCCTAAAAAACACCAGGTCTTTAGAACTGCGTAGATATGTATTTTCTAATAAAAGAACACACGACTTGACACTTACATATTAATGTTGCTCCTCAGGTATGCGTAGTATTTGCTTTTTGATCGAATATGTTCACAAGTATGAACGCATACACCAGTTCAAGATGGCTGGGCGTTCAGAAGGTGGTTACACTTTGGCCGAGTAACTAAATAGGGTTACCGACAGACAGACAGACAGCCAGACCAAAATTTTTGCGTTCAAGTGTCCCAAGAGAGACTATCGTCTTTAAAAGACGTCTACACTAGCAGGGTATATCTGAACAAACAGAGAAGCTGGGTGATCTTAGGGGCTTAACGGGGCCTTCGTCGCTGACGCTAGGCCTTTCCTTGGCGTAGACAAAGTAGAGTCGAACCAGAGCATGTCACAGACGAATCAAGGATGACCAAGCTCCACCTCCAGAAGTAACGTGCAAAGCTGGCCGTGGCAGCACATATAGAAGCGCGGACGTTTTAAATGCGAAGCATTTCTTAGCGAACTTCGGCGAGTTTGAGCGTATCTATCTATGTGACTATCTATCTAGCCGCCTACAACTTTGAGCTCTCCTGGCCGTATCGTTAATGGGATTTATACCAAAATTGGTATGGCGTAAGATGACTGTATGACGAACATGAATGACTGGTCATATCATGAAAATTATGACTAACTAGTCATGAAAAGTATGATTTACACGCCATGGCCGTAGTGCTCCCAAGGCCTTTTCTTCATTTGATATGCTAAAAAATTGGTACGATGAGACATTTGTGCATGACCAACATAAATGACAGGTGGTAATATGAAAATCATGATATGCATGTCGTGCACAACATGATTTACATGCCACGCTCATGGTGCGCTGACGGCCATTTTGCTAGCTTGATATACACCAAATTTGGTATTGCGTGACGCGACTGTATGACGAACATAAATGCCAAGTGGTCATACAGAAATCATGACTTGTCATGTGCGACATGACTTGCATGCCACGCTCATGGAGCACTCGCGGCCGTTTAGTTAGCTTGATATACACCAAATTTGGGATTGAGTGACGTGACTGTATGACGAACATAAATGACAAGTGGTAATATGAAAATCATGACATGTCATGTGCAACATGACTTACATGCTACGCTCATGACACGCTCGCGGCCGTTTCGCTAGCTTGATATACACCAAATTTTGTATTTCGAGTTGTGTCTGTATGACGAACATAAATGCCAAGTGGTAATATGGAAATCATGACATGTCATGTGCAACATGACTTGCATGCTACGCTCATGACACGCTCGCGGTCGTTTCGCTAGCTTGAAATAGACCAAATTTGGCATTGCGTGACGTGACTGTATGACGAACATAAATGCCAAGTGGTAATATGGAAATCACGATATGTCATGTGCAACATGACTTGCTTGCCACGCTCATGACACTCTCGCGGCCGTTTCGCTAGCTTGGTGTACACCAAATTTGGTATTGGGTGACGTGACTGCATGACGAACCTAAATGCCAAGTGGTCATACGGAAATCATGACATGTCATGTGCAACATGACTTGAATGCCACGCTCATGCCACGCTCATGACACTCTCGGGGCCGTTTCGCTAGCTTGATAAACACCAAATTTGGTATTGCGTGACGTGACTGTATGACGAACCTAAATGACAAGTGGTAATATGGAAATCATGATATGTCATGTGCAACATGACTTGCATGCCACGCTAATGACCCGCTCGCGGCAGTTTCGCAAGTGTGATATACACCAAACTTTGTATTGCCTGACGTGACTGTATAATGAGCATAAATGAGAAGTGGTAATATGGAAATCATGACATGTCATGTGCAACATGACTTGCATGCCACGCTCATGGCGCGCTCGCAGCCGTTTCGCTAGCTTGATATACACCAAAATTGGTATTGCGGGACGTTACTGTATAACGAACATAAGTGGCAGGTGATAACATGAAAATCTTGGCATGCATCTACATTGCCCTTTACAGGCCACGCTCATGGTGCGTTTGCGTCCAGTTCGCTATCTTGATATACACCAAATTTGGTATTTCGCTACCTGACTGCATGACGAACATAAATGAGAGGTCCTAACATGTAAATCATGGCACGCCTATTATGTCCAGCACGATTTGCCCCTTGCTGGCTGCTTCGCATTACATCGATTCCCACAGCGCGTAGGATCTGCCGGCGTTTTTTTTCCCCTCATACTCGGCTCACGCGGTGGACAAACTAGGCGCGGTGGTCGCGCTGAGTGTCTCCGCAGGTAGGGCGCGCCAGATAAGCGACGGCGCAGATGGTTTTTTGCGGACACCCGCAGTTTTACCTCGAGTTTGATGGGCTTCACTCTTAAAGGAATTGTTTCGTCTGCCCTCTGTTGACAAGCCCTGTCGGACGACCAAGCCATGCGCATGATGACGCTGGAAACCAACTCGTGGGTCTCTTTCATCTGCATTAAAAACACCAAGTTGCAAAAGTTTACCTCGTTCTTACTACGGCATGCCCCATAATACTGTTATCGATTGGATGCGTGAAACACAAGAAAGTGCTATTATTCTGATCGCTTTCTTCTGGCTCGCTCCACAACAGTGCCAGTAGAAAACCAGCGCATTCAGCATGGTAGCTGTTTTTAAAAACAATGTACATCTTATTTTCAAATTTATGAAACCACTTTCAAGAGCAGCGGCTAGAATAATATGAGCCAACACTTAGAAGTTGGCTTTTGTAAGAAATGTGTATCTTGCTTTAAAGCTATCCTTGGCTTTCTTGGGAAACGTTAGGATAACTGATGAAACGACAGACCCTACGAAGAACGAAAAATATTCATATTTTTTAGTTCATCCTTTCAGCTAGAAATCCTTCGAAAGTCCAGCCCAATACACCATCAATAGGCGCCGGTATCAAGACTGAGTGCGATATCTCCAATGATATTTCAATCGTCGAATTAAATTTGATCAATGTGCACTTCTTGTGTTTCACGCGTGCAATCAACGATAGTGTTAAGGGGCATGCCGTAGTATTAGCGAGATAAATGTTTACAACTTGGTATTTGTTAATGTTGACGAAAAAGACCCACCAGTTGGTTTGCAGCGTCATCATGGGTATGGCTGGGTCCTCTGATAGGGCTTGTCAACAGAGGGCAGACGAAACAATGCTTTTCAGAATGAAGCTCATAAAGCTCGAGGTAAAATTCGGGTGTCCGCAAAAAAAAAAAAAAAATTGGCCGCGTATCTGCGTGCTTCGCTGCAAATGTCATCGAAAGACGATAGTCTTCTGCCGGTCGTACTATATGAGTCCTGGACTCATCCGCGGCCACCTGTGATGCTGTTCTCGACCATTTCCGTCCTGGCATGACCAAGCGTCTTCTCGCCGCAAGCGCGGTGTTTTTGGCGCCGTGTAAAAAGCTGAGAAGTCGCGCAGAGCGACCACGAAAAGAGATTCTCTTGTTTGCAGCGACGAGGGCAGACTGCGCCAGCTATCGTGCGTCGGATGAAACATGCGGCACTTCGCGCGACCTCGGAGATAGACGACGGCTCTTCGCTTTTGCGAGGCAGCTCGCATTTTAAGCGCAGCCTAAGAAACACTAGGGTCTTTATAATTAAGTATCTATGTATTTTCTATAAAAGAACACACCACTTAATACTTCCGTATTGTTGTTGCGCCTCAGATATGCGTAATATTTGCTTTTTGATCGACAATGTTCACAAGTATGCACGAAAACGACTGTTCAAGTTGGCTGGGCGTTCAGAAAGTACTTAAACTTTGGCCGTGTAGCTGAATCGGGTTACGGACAGAGACAGACGGACAGACAGACAGACCAAAATTTCTGCGTTGAAGTATTCCAAGAAAGACTATCGTCTTTAAAAAAACCCCTCTGCGCCGTTCCTTATCTGCCGCGCCCTACCAGCGGAGACAGTCAGCGCGGCCGCCGCGCCGAGTGTGCCCGCCGCGCGAGCCGAGTACGAGCGAGAAAAGGTCCGCGCTTCTACATGTGTTGCCACGGCCAGCTTTGCACGTTAGTTCTGGAGCTGGAGCTTGGACATCCTTGATTGGTCGGTGACATGCTATGGTTCGACTCTACTTTCTCTACGCCAAGGAGAGGCCTAGCGTTAGCGAAGAAGGCCACGTTAAGCCCCTAAGATCAACCAGCTTTGTTTCTTCAGATTTACACTGCTAGTGTAGAGTTCTTTTATTATGCCTTGTTTTATTTAGGCTCAACGTTCAATAATACGGTAAATGCGTAAAATTACGGCCCCGCACTAATTTTGTAACATATCTGTATCTACGTAAGCATGAGTTCCATAGCAGAAATTACACATCTCTGATCGCCGCGAATTGGGTGCCACATAACGGAAAATGGCGACTGTCAGATAGGGGATGGATGCTAAGCAAGTAGTTGCTTCATGACCGATTTTGTTTTTCATGTCCATAGACAAGAACGATGCGCACATGCTGTGCTGATTGAAAAGGTTTATTTTTGCCTGATCACTATCAATTTGTCTGCGTCTTTTCCCGTCATAACATGTCGCCCTTGAATGACCGAATTCAGTGGTGTGTTCAAAGTCATTTTTTTATAACGCAGAAATCTCCCCTTTGTGTGATTCATCTCGGATTCGTATGAAGCACATCATGATAGGGCTAAGTAAAGGGTGGAATATCAGTTGCTGACATTGGCGTGACATGAAAGTCAATCGCTATCGTCTACCAAACGTCAATCAAGCCCTAAAAAGAGCTCAGGAATGTTTCGTTTTCTTTTTGCATCTGTGCGTTCTGCTCGAATGTGTATATAAACGCGCCAGGATCTTACTCAGAACGTGCCGCCTTTGTCGTGAAATAACCATGGCAAAGCTTTCAAGCTTCCGCATAGTGGTCTTTTTGGCCGCTTTTGCTTGTCTTCTGTCTGTGATGCAGAACGACGGGCAGTCATGTGCCCACGCTGTCCGAGTTATGCCTCCGGGTGCTCATAAGGGAATTGTAATACCTCCTCGAGCACCTGGTGCTGGAGGACGACCTGGTTCACAGAGGCCTGGTAAACCACTATAGTTATCTTTTTCTTGTGTGTTTCACGCCTTACTAGTACCGCAAATGTTTGCAGTGTCCGATAATAAGTGAGCGCGATTAATTAATAACCTTTTCTTCAATGCGGATGTTGATCAGCAGTATTGCGAAAGACTTGTTAAGAAAAACACTTGACTGATTCCTTGTCAAAGAAATCGTTATGACACGAAATTAAGGAAGCTCCGTATTAATGGTGCCAAACCTGAAGAATGTGCGGAGCCGGGCAGCCGTCTTTGCTTTTCTTGGCTTTTCTCTTTCTTTCATCCTCTCTTTCTTTGTTGTACTGTGTTCTATTTTTTTTCTGCGACTTTCTCTTGATTTCTGCTTATTTCTATTTTTCTTCCCATTTGTTTTCTTTTCACTCTCTTTCTATTTGTGCTTGCTTCCTCTTTTTTTCAAATTTTATACGTGGTTTAGCCTGCGTCACGCCAAGCGATGACAGCACACGACAGCCCGGGCCCCTGAAGTGCCCCAAACCTAATATCATCATCAATGTGCTCCAAGTCCAAGAGCAAGAAGACTTCTCTTTGCCGCGAGCGTGCGCTCAATAAGCTACAGTTGGCTAAGCCATATGTACTTTTGCCTGCGTTAATATCATCATCAAGGCGCTTGAAGTAGAAGAGGAAAAAGACTTCTCCTTGGAAAGAGCGGGCTCTAAATATGCTACAGATGGCTATGGTATAGGGATTCTGCCTGCGTTACGCCAAGCAACGACGAGAGTATACCACGGCATACGAGAGCCCTTAAACGCTTCGCACTTAATAGTGAACTGTACCGACACAGATGTAGTCGATTGTTCACTGTACACTGATATACACGGTGTTCAAAATTAAGCTTTACGGTTTTCTTAAAATTCAGCCCTTTGAGGCACGCGAAAACCACCTTTACGAATATGTTATGTATCCAGGGTGACACAATATTCATGAGAACTAACAGACACTGATGGCAAGGAAAGTCTAGGTGATATAGATGTAACTGTAGCGTTACAAATAACTTGTAATAATTTACATTGCAGTTACTTCTAATAATATCCGCTATAATTTGCTTGGCATCATTGTCTGTTAGTTCTCATTAACGTTGTGTTTAACAAAGCGAACGAGCCCTTAAACTTAGACTTAGGGGGACACCAAATGAGACAATAACTATCGCTGACAGCAACCCATTTAACTAAGATTGAATAATTAACTTTTCAGTGAAGGTGGCAGGTGGGTATGTTTGCATTGAAAAGTTAGAGGCTGTCGATCTTCTGCTCAGTTACACTTCGAAGAATTGTTCTAGCATGCCTGTGCTTGGAGTTATCCCATGCAAAGCTTTATCCCTGTTTGCATGATTACGCTTGCAAGACACTGAGTACTGGCGCTAAACTCCTCCCCGATGTGTCGCGGCAGTTGTGTGCTGCGTTTAATGTGGCAACGGGTTGAAGGCATAGGCAAAGATGGTAACGCTTACGTACCCTTTTGCTACCGGCTGGCGATAGCAAGCACTGACTGCTCGTCACATCAAGGAAGAGCATTGCACCGATCAGCTCCGCCTTGCCTGCGTAATCATGCAAATAGCGGTTAAACTTTGCAGGATATCTCGAGGCACAGACATGCTAGAATAATTGTGCCAAGTGTAACTGTGTAGAAACGGGACTGCCTCTGACTATTCAACACAAACATGTGCGCTTGCTGCGCTCACTGAAAAGTTAACTATTCAATCTTATTTAATAGGGCGGCTGCCAGCGATATGTATTGTCTGACTTTGTGTCCCTCTCAATGCATAGCTCATCTGCAAAGGTGGTTTTGACGCACCTCCCAGCGCCGAATTTCAACAAAACCAAAAAAACACTTAACTTTGAACACCCGGTATAAAAACTTGTAGAATGCCAATTGGTACTGAGGAGCTATAGGACTGTTTGACGTGTTGCACATCTCCATCACGGCTACCAACGCCCATGATCATGATTTAACGTTTGTGGTAAGTGAAGTTGTTTATATACCTGTACACAGCATGTCGTGAGTCTCGCCCAAAGATAGCGTCAAGAAGCCCATAATAAACAATGGTACTCAATGTGCACTTCTGCAAAGGCGTGATGAGCTGAGGAGAGAAACAGCATAGTGTGTACTCCCGAGTAACAGGGTAACCTACACCTGTACTCATGTATAAATTACCACACTGCACTTCAACAACACGGGAGGCAGACGTTGGCAGCTTGACCCGTAAACGCACGAAGGCGTACCACTCCATCCTGGCCTTCTGTCTCGCTCCACCAAGGCACGACAATCACCCGTCGACATCGTTGCCTTTCTGCTGCGCTTATTGTAAAATTTTTATTGGTCGGCGCGGCCGCACTCGAAGCAGCAGGTGGCAGAGAAACACTGTTGGTGCATGTGGAAGCTGCACCATTCCCACTATGACCTGACACACGCTAAAACACGTAGCGAAAGACAAAGAAGGTAAGCCAGCGTGGCCAGCATTCCTCATTGGGTCGTCGCCGAATCGCCTTCTATGGGGGGCTCGTTAGTGTCATGACTCAGCCCCTCCCTTCACCACTCCCGGACGGCGGCATCGCCCCGCCATATGTAGCCCCGCCAACCAAGAGCGCCATGCCACAGAGAACGTGTGACGAATATAAGATGCGTTTGTAAAGATTATTTTATGTGTGTCGGTAGCGTAGTGGGTAGAGCACACCTGTCGTCGTGAGGAGGAGGAGGAGGAGGAAGGGAAACAAGCGGAAGGACAGGGAGGTTAGCCAGTTCTTGGACCGGCTGGCTACCCTGTGCTGGGGAAGGGGGTAAGGGGAGTAAAAGATGATAGAAAAGAGATGTTACTAGAAAAAAAAGAAAGAAAGAAAAAAAGACAGGAAGAGAATGAAAAATAAAGGAAGAAAGAGTCTTAAAGTCTGTCGCTCAGACCAGTTGCACGCAAAAAACGTAACAATGCTTTCAAAGCTTTCTGGGCTGAGGATGGACTTGACCAGGGACCCAGAATTCTTTCTTCCGACAAAGGGCGATCATCCAGTCTATCTAGTGCTTCTGTAAGTTCTCGTCTTGGCGCATTGAAACGGGTGCACTCACACAGAATATGGGCGATCGTTTCTTCACAGCTGCAGTTATTGCACGTAGAGGTGCTGGCCATACCAATAAGAAAGGAGTATGCATTTGTGAAGGCCACGCCAAGCCACAGGCGGCACAGAAGAGTCTCTTCAGCTCGAGATATTCCCGACGGAAGACGAAGCTTGAGATCGGGATCCAAGTGATGTAGCCGAGCATTTGTAAACTCCGTAGAGTTCCACTGTGCCAGTGTGAGGTCACGTGCCAGCGAACGAAGCCTTGTGGCTGCATCGGTTCTTGTGAACGGTATGGCTATGGATGTGGATTGGGTAGCATCATGTGCTGATCGAGCGGCCTCGTCTGCGCGGTCGTTGCCATATATACCACAATGACCTGGTATCCACTGGTATGCAATGTCGTCGTGAAATTTGTCTTTCGTTAGCGTGGATTTTACCAAGGTCATATGAATGACGGAAATACGTCAATGAAGTTTTGGTGGACCGCTGCATAAAACACTTTCGCGTTAAAAAAATTGTGCTCACGTGGGAGTTTTGAAGTTGGTGATTCTGTTGAAGATGGTTAAAGGGGCTTCGTGTGCACGATAACTGCCGTTCAAAGAGGGGCCCCTAGACCGATAGAAACATGAGGGAAAGCAATGAAAAGGGGGGGCTGGGAGAAGAGAATTCCGAAGGGGAAGGTCGCTCCAAGGCGGAAGCAGGGTCTCTCTAGTATATGTGACGATCATGCTTTAAAGCTGCTCTCCGAGACCGCCAGCGTCGATAAAGGAGAAAAAAGGCAGCAAGGGAGTTGCGGGGAGGATCGCTGCTGCCGGTGGGAAAGAGTATGTCCCAGAGTGTATCCCAGGACCGGCCGAGAAGATGGCAGTTGGTGGCTACCTGTTTCCTTTTAGAGGCAGGTGTAATACAATGTTTCAATCATTTTAAGGAAACAGACAGATATTTATGAAAAACGTAACGACAGGAAAGTCATTTAGAATTGAAACATCTCATTTGCACTTGGAGGACGGGGGAAGCAGACAGAAAATAGGAAGAAGTGCAAAGAGAAGTCCAGGGGAGAAGAGGAGTGTTCGTGCACTTATTACTGTACTAAAGTGCACAGCTGTTTCCTTATCAGAGTTACCCTTGATCTGCAAAGTTATGTAATTGTTAGCGAATTCCCTTACCTCTTGCAGTGTCTGCATTTCCTCATAATATATGTTAGCACAAAACACTATCGTAAGTGAGACGCCACATATACCAGCCGCCACACCACATCGTTAACGTTTAGTTTGCCATTTAATAGAATCTCCTCTTTTTTTGCGGCATCCAATTGAGTGTCCAGTGACGCGTGCTTTAGAAACTTTAAGAAATTAATTATTGGTATCAATATGCAAAAAGTGACTGTAGTTAATATAATACCGAAATTACTTTTCCCTTCACATCACTTTAAGAAACCTGGTACAATTTAATTATAAATTTTCAGTTGTTGTATACGTCATGCTAGCATATGTTTGAGCAAAAACAATAGATTTATCTGCTTTTCTAGGTGGCAAGCCTCCACGTCAAGGATGACGGAACTCTTTCTGCTGAAGAATTCGCGGCCAGAGCGAATCAGTGCGGCATGACTGCAATAAAACTTTATGAACACCAACCTCAAAGGCTCATTTCAAAACAATGGTTATTCACAACTGGCAATTGCACATGTTGCCAACACAGTACATCTTTTTTCTTTTTTTTTTCACTAGAGTTCCCTAATCATATTCCACGTAAATTAAACCATGTAATTAGCCCTTGAAGTAACATTATTCCAACCCTTCCACTCTTCTAGCACAAACTAAAAAGCATATTTGTACCTCTGTTTTCTGTACTTAATAGAAGCATAATTTATCCACCAGCCCTTTTATCCAATAAATTACAACCACGAGGGAAAACCAATACTTAGAAAAACAGAGAGCTGATCTAGTTGGTACGGATTCATGCTAACAGACTAGGCGTGCAAACACGGATACAAGAGAGAACTCAAAACGCCGCAAACGCTGACTAACTAGTGAACAAGCGCATAGGATTCGAGAACCAGGTACCTTGCCTTTCCGAAAAATAACGAATAACGGCATAGTCGACGCTTCCTCAATACACAAAAAATATTATGATTTATGGCGTAGTGGGTACCACGCAAGTGTGCTTGTACTAGTTGCCACAATAGTGTTTAAAAAGGCTCTAGAAAGGCCGCTCTTTCAGCTTTCGCTGTGTCTGTGCTGCGCGTTCCGCGCAGACTTGGCTGTTTTTAATTGCTTCACTCCTATCCGATGCGTGCCGACGCGTGGCGTAGAAATTCAGCGCCTGTTCTGCTCCGACGCAAGCACACGCGTGAGGTCACCTCTGACGGCTGCTCCTGTCCCTAAATCAAACTTTCGAGGAAGCTCCATGACCAGCAAGAGTATTGAAGTACTCTGGTAAACGTGCACAGACGTTCTTTTTCTTGGTGCACGGCGGAGGTCTCTACCAAGAAGTAATACCGGTGTCACACGGGCGTTTGAAAGGCATTTGAACCGACGGTCTATTGACTCAACTGTGAAGCACGAGCTGCCACACGGGCGATTTGAAGGCCGTCGAGTCAATAGTCTATCGAGTCAACGGAGCACCCAACCCGTCCGTTGAAACTTGGATGGCTATTGAGCGACGGAAGGAAACAGCGCAAACGTGCACTCTCGTTCACAGCGTGCCCAAACCCACGATTAGTAAAGGAAAAATTGCACCATTATGTTTTAAAAGTAGCATGCGTGGGAATAATAAATTATCTAATAAAGTATTTTTGCCATTTGTAATGTACGAACTGCTCATACTCGACAACAGCAACGTGCTGGCTCGCCGTGCTCGTTGTCGCCAGCTTTTTTTTCCTGTGTAGGTATTTGCTTTCGCTTCGTTTTTATTCATCTGCGCGTGTTCATTTTGCTTCGAAGTTTTTTATTTATTATTTAAGTCTATTTATATTATTTCACTTACGATAACATGAAAACGAAAATAAAGATTTGCAGCGCCACAATATTTTTGCGAGAAACACCTAAACCACTCAACGGCCGCTGAAAACTGCCGTAGCAGCGTGCCAACTCTATCGAGTCGATGGAGCTGCGGCGTTTCGACGGCCGTCGACTCGAGGGCCTTTCAAAAGTGCCCGTGTGACACAGGTATTAGCCAGACTAGCGATTCAGAAGGCAATGCGAATAGGACCAGACTACCCTATTGCGTTCTACCCTTGAAATCAAAGCTGAAGCGTCCTCCAAGTGTTCTACAATATTTATTCCCATTTATGGAGGCGAAATCATCCTTTTTAGCCTGTATAAATGGTCATTACTTGACCAGGTACCCATGTGTTGCAAACGTTGGCAGAGGGTAGGTAATTCGTCAATAAATTACCACTGTAAGGCTTAAACGTACACTCTAAGAAATGATCGAGTACAAAGGGTGTCTTTTTGTCCCACAACGATAATCGTCATCTATCTTGCGTTCCTTTCCTTGCATTATCGCCGCGCGCCCGGCAGTTTCAGGTCACGAACGACATGCGCGTTATCAGCGTCACATAGCATTCTTGATAGGAAAGTGGCCCGCGCCGAGTTTTCAAGAAAGGAAGCGCAAGCAAGGAGGATGACGATTATCGTTGTGGGACAAAAAGGCACGCTTTTTACGCGATCATTTTTTCAGAGTCAATGTGCGTATATGGTCAGAGAATGGCGAACTGATTGAAATGAACTTAAGTAACGTAGACTACTGGGCGAGTTGGCACAGATTCATGTCGAAGCGTAGCGCTAGGAAAAAACGGGACAGAGTAAAGAACACACAGGACAGCGCCTGTCCTGTGTGTTCTTTGTATACTCTGTCCTGTTTTTTCCTAGCACTACGCTTCGACATAAACTGATTGAAAGAAATGAAGAACACCGAACTGACAATTCGTGTCTGCAAAGAAATGTACCAGTAAGATATCTTGGCGGTACTAGTGTGATTTATTTGAAAGCGAAATGGTGCGCGCATTAAAGGGCTAAGGTGATTATTTTCCATTATTTTTAGGTAGTATAAATGGATCGAAGTTCGACAAGGGAATTCGGTAGGCCATGTATCCTCGTATCCATTATGTGCCCTGTATCCACTAGAGGGCACCGGGCTTCATACGTATGTGCCAGCTGGAACAAAAGTTTATATTGTTGTAAGAAAGTAATAAGCATGCCAAGATGTAATACAGACACTCAGAACTTGCAAAAACGCGGACAGACAAAAGTACCTCAGTGCACAGAAGCCGTTGCAACACACTTGATCGGAATTATTAAGATATATTTAAAGTTCCATGCTTCGGGTTTTGCTATGTTATTCACTTTACCGCTGTAGCATGTACGTCAACGCAGCCTTACACAGTAATCATATGGAGCTATTTTTTTTATTTGGATCACTGTCCAAGTGAACAAAGTTACGAACTCAAGATGGTTAGAGAAACTATTACTGAGTTTTTTTTTTTTGAAGCAGTCGTAAAGATAACTTGTGAAGTCTCACGCAAATGCAGTAACAAGCTTTTCGCCCACTTCGCATGCGAGTACCGCACGACGGGGATTGCTGGCTCGTTTCACCTCAGCTTCAGCCGCTTTCGTTCACAACGCCTGCGCACTTTTACGCGTTGGTGGAACATGCCATGCGTGGGATGATTTTATCGATTGAGATTTTACACAAAACAAGACGGCAATGATGACTATACGACAATAAAAAACTGTCGAGTGTCCATATAATTCTTATTGGAATAAAAGCGAAGTACCACACAAGACATCCTCCAAGGTGGAGATCTGAACCTAGATCTAAAGGAATGTGGCGACGTTCGGGGACTTGACCGAAGATGACACAGCATTCAATATTGAACGTGCATGGCATAAGGTTATGGAAGAAAACTGCGAGAAGGCATAGCGTCCAACTTCCAACTAAGTTTATTTAACTAAAACACCCATAATTTACTGGCATGAAGACATGCGCAAGGTCAGAAGCAGAGGTTACAATTTTTATAAAATGTGTGGCGGCAGTGTATGCGTCGTTGTCGATGTGTTGAGGTTGAAATTTTTGTATTAGATTCCTTCGTCAACCTGTTTTACTCGCCTAGCTGGTTCTGCTGCATAATGTAACCCTTAGCTACACGCTATACTATCGACAAGGTTGTCAATAACTAAGGTGTCAGCGCAAATAACTAGCACGTTATTTACGTCCCCGTTGAAACTACTGCCGGCAGCACAGTGTTCAATTATGAAACTTTCAAGCTGTGCTCTACAGGTGAGAAAGGTTTCAGATGTCTTTGTTTACAGGAGTAAATAATAAAACCATTGTATTACCCTCGGCACTTCACATGCAAAGCAAACATTAAAATGTGCTGTTTTCGGAGAATCGAAAAAGCAACGTCTGTAGCTCTTCTTAGGGACTCACAAGATGTCTTTTTCAGATTTATTAATAATAATAATAATAATAATAATAATAATTATTATTATTATTATTATTATTATTATTATTATTACTATTATTATTATATTAAACTTTTGTTTTACGTGCAAAATTCACAATATGATTATGAGGGACGCCGTAGTGAAGGGCTCAGTAAATCTCGACCGTCTGGTAATCTTGAACGTGCAGTGACATCTTACAGTAACATGGGGCTCTAGTATTTCACCTCAATCGTAGTGCGACTGGCGTTGCCGGGATCGAACCCGTGACTTTCGGGTCGGCATCCGAGCACCGCAACCACTGTTCCACAGAAGCGGACTTTGTTTTAGGTATGACCGGATGATGGCGTGCAAGAGATAATGTAATTTTTGTCTTGCTGATTGTAACGTGGAAGAGAACAAAGTAACAAAACTATTTACTTACTATAGTTAGGCCTCGGGCGCAGTGGTGGCCTTGATGGAGGTCGCTGAGGAGGGGGTGTAACTCTAAATTGACTTCCTAAATTCCCTCCACCTCCTCGGCGATTCATCACTCCAGATTTGCCTCTACGAACCTGTACCGAACTAACATCTTGCATTATCAACATAAAAAATACGCATGTGGCGAAAATGACTGAAATGATGATGCTGTAAACTTTCCTCTTCACTGATGTCATGAGCAGCCTATCTACAAGCGTTTAAGCCGCACGATTACACCCGAGAAATTCGCGCGTAAAAGCTTTCAACGCTCTTCTACCAAAGATTGTCACGATATCAGACCACTGCTTTCAGAAGAGTTGCGGACTTGGTCGGAGTAAAACCTTATTCTGTTCGCAGTGTTCTTGTGCTACCAATGCAATAGCAGGTTGAGAACGCGCTGGATGCCTTATAAATGAGGCAAGCTGAATTCCTCTCAATAAAGGTACAGGTTCTATGGCTCCTTCGTGAAAAAATTAGGGCCAGTGGTGATGGCCGTTGAGTATGTGCCGCTGACGAAAAAACAGCATTTTAGACAATAAGATTTGCCATAAACCATTTCTTCTTCTTGAAAAACTTCACGCTGTTATTGTCGTTGTTCTGTGAACATGACCGCGACGCAAGATGATATAGTACATTTTTGCGAACACGCACGCTCATGCATACACATCCATATAAACGCATGACTACACGCACGCATACAGATAGGTGCGGATTTTATCATTCGTATTCATACTCTCTGTGCTCTATTGTATCTTAGTTTAGACTCTTTTGTGAAGAAAAAGAATGCCATTTGCGCCAAGGGTTGCATAGGATGCAAAAAATAATGCGTTTGGTTTTCTATAAGAGTCAACTTGTGAAAATGGCATAGCCTCTATGCACAAAAAATGCAGCTTTAAGCGGTTCTTTCCTTTGTATGCCTTAGTGGTCCCGAGACCCAATTTGTACCTAGAGAACTCTTTTGTAGATGCTGTTCCTCAATAGGACTTCACAATTTAACGTTTAAAAAAAGCATTATGAACCATCTTGAAGCTTTGCCGAGAAGTGGGACAAAGAATGGCATACAAAGACCCTGTTGTTTAATTCCAGCTAGGCCAGCTCGCACAGAGAATTCTGCTTCTGATTATAAGAATTACTGTAATAGGTCGGCTGCCCAACGACGTCTGTGCATTTAATAATGCTGAAGCACTTCAGGTAATACAAAATTACTCAGAATTTTTCCTTGTTCTGCTGAAATTTCATGCTGCAAGACAGCTTACCAGGCTTTTGCCATGCTTCACCAGGCGTTTCAAGAATCGCTCATGCTTCCATGTGTTGTATCTTTACAAATGTAACATGTAATTAAATATGCGGAAATGATAATCAAGAGTTGCCAAAAATGCAAATGTTGAGTCCGACAGGCAAAAGTTAACGACGTTTCAGTACGCGAGTGATGGAAAACACACGTTGTTATGAAAGCTGGCTTCTGCGCCGTGCAGGATGAAGATATCACCGGTGCAACGCCATCCCTCTGACGGTTGCTGCGTCAGTGCTGATTTTTATGTCTCAAATCTAAAGGAGTTGAGGCCGCTTGACTAAAGGAAGTGGCGTAGATTACATGCTTACTTCCTCTTAAAAACCAGTGAGCGGTCCAGATTGGTACAACGAATTTCAACGCGATAGCGTTGAAGACCTCGTTTCGCCGAAATTCTGGTGTTGGCGTCCGTGCGGCGTCGGCGTCGATGGCTGTGACCAAGAAATCGAAAAATATGCAAATAAAATCAATAATAAAAATGTTTGGGCCCTAGGAAAATTTGAGCCCAGGCATCTGCGTGACAACTAGATCTCCTACTACTGAGACACGCTGTTTCTTGAAACTGCGTTGAAAAAAAACACTCTATGAATGTAACATATATATATATATAGTGGAAGGAGTCTCCTTAACGCACGTAACATTGCGTGGTAGAAGCGTAGAATTGCTCCAGGCTTCAAAACATGTGAATTGCGCAATGAATGGGTGTTTTAAAGGCCTACCAATTACATCGTGCTCCCATCATAATCATAATCAGCAAATCATCATGATCAGCAAAACATCAACAAAGTGAAAAGTTGCTTCGATTCACATGTTGGCATACACTGAGAAATAATCGAGTAAAAAGGGTGTGTTCTTGCTACACAACTATATCGTCATCTACCCCGCGTACTTTCCTGGCGTTATCACTGCCGTCCCGGCACTTCCCGGTCACGAACGCCGCGCGCGTTATCGGCGTGGCATAGCATTCTTCATAGGAATGAGCCGAGAGCCGGGTTTTCAAGAGAGGAAACGTGAGCAAGCCAGATGACGATTATTGTTGTGTAGCAGAAATACTCCCAAAATACTCGACTTTTTCTTAGAGTGTAGAGTTTCTGAAAATAATACTTAGAAGAAATCTGGCGCCACCATTTATGCGAATTGCTTAACGGGCGCCATTACCGCGATGGGAATGACGGTATAAGTGTCTATGAGGCTTGTGTAGGCTGGTCTTGAGCGAGGCTTCGGCTAAAAAGCGGATACGACTGCGCAAATAAAGCTTCTCTAAAACAAAGCTTTTATCGGGGCATCCTATTCCCGCGTATTGTATTCTGGATAAAAGTCCATTCCCCTTTGCACACACCCAAACGGCGAAAAAAAAAACAGACTAAAAATGGCGGCAGAGCGAATGCTGGCCTTGTCGTCGGCCTTCCAAGCTTAGCGGGCGTTCGTTACTTTTCGCGCATCGTAAAATTGTACATCGACGCAGAAGTTTCTAAAGTCCAATAAAAGTAATTTCTGTGCAATGATAAAAAAAGTCACAGCATATCCACGGGGTGAATGATGATGCTTGGGGCGAAGCTCTCACAGCCTCGGGATCTGCCTGTCGATACGCGCGCTTTCGCGCCGATTCCCTGTTCCTCACATTTTGAAGATCCGCTTCGCGCCGCAGCCGTGCCGCTTCCGCCTCTCGTTCTCGTACAGCAGGATCTTTGCGCCGTCGCCGCAGTGCCGCTGCCTCACGTTCGCGAACGGCAGGGTCTTCGCGCCGCCGCCGCGCAGCCTGCCGAGAAGCCTCGGCCTCGCGGGCTCTCGCCTTGGGATTCTGCCTGCGAGCGTGTGCTGCCGCCGCCTTCCGTGCCCTCCGCTCCACAGCCTTGTCTTCCATCCGGCGACTCCGAGCGAAAGAGAAAGCGCGCCAACCGCGAGCGCCTTTTAGTATTATAACACCCCCCTAGCGGTACGCCGTCGCACTAAATGGATTTGCTAATCTCATCCACTTCGCAGTGATCACAGTTCGGGCTGTCCGCACGGCCGATAAGGCGCTCATAGCGTCTTGTGAAGGTGACGCCTTGTCGAATCCGGTGCAGCAGCCTGCCGTGGCGTCACTGTATTTTAGCCGGTAGTCCAAAAGTCATGTGAGGGTCTGTGTCCCGCAGAGGGTTATCTCGAACCATGGCCTCCGAGATTAGCCGGCGGCGCGCAGCCGGCTAATCTCGGAGGCCACGCTCGAACGATCGCACGCATCCGTTGAGAGGCGCGCCAACTCGCGTCATCCAGGAACCGGATTCGTATTAAAAACTCTTACATGTAGACATACTAACGCCATCTAGTGAGCACTTCAGAAACTACAGGTGGCTACAAACATCGGAGGAAGGACAGACCCACGCCCTAAGGAGCTTCGCCCCTAAAAAGAAAGAGTTTACTACGTGCTCCTTCAGTACAAAATCAGTGATTTTGAAGCAAAGAACGCGTTGAAGCCAGACGCGTTTTCGAGGTGTCCGGGCTTTTCGTGAACGATGCGAATCCGAGCCAGGTCCGAAGCCCACATATCTCAACATTCCCATGCGTCCAACAGCTCGCCGAGCCAGTTCTCTCTCTACGAAAGAGAGAAAGCGAATTAAATAGAAGGCAGAGAGGTCGGCCTGAGCTTGTACGCTCTAGACTGCCACACCGAGCAGAGGAAAATGGAAAGGGGGAAACGAGTGATGAATTTGATTATGGAGGCAGGAAGAGCGGATGCATAGGTGCAATAACCAGGTAACACAGTGGCCTTAAAGTGTAGTGTCATGTTTTGTACTTTTGAGAAAAGCTATAAATGCCCGTGTAGCGGTTGATTCTCTGTGGTGGGACAGTGCCGACAATAGCCTAGTTTTACTTAGTGTTCACACCGATGCCGGCTAGCGTTGAAGCAAGCGCCTTTCAGTGGCACAAGTACAGAGTGCAGTCGCAAAATGGATTTGTTAATCTCATCCACTTCGCAGTGATCACAGTTCGGGCCGTCCGCACGGCCGATAAGGCGCTCATAGCGTCTTGTGAAGGTGACGCCTTGTCGAATCCGGTGCAGCAGACTGCCGTGGCGTCACTGTATTTTAGCCGGTAGTCCAGAAGTCATGTGAGGGTCTGTGTCCCGCAGAGGGTTATGCCGATGCTCTGGCTAAGGTCAGTAAGTTGTTGTGAACTCTCGCAATGCCTTACAAGAGTGCCAGCAACCGAGACTCATGACGCTTCATAATGGACATGGCCACAATTATGGAAGCACTGCTCAACTACGACGTTGCGCGCAAGGTGTTCATAATAATATCGCCTTTCCCTCCAGCACATGCAGTGAGCTAGTGTAAAGTGTAGCAGCCAACATATTGAAGAGGAAACGTGGATGAAAACATGAAGGAGGAAACGTGGAACTTTGAAAAAACAACTCATGTTGAAAGTTAACAAGGGGTAACGCTATATCACCGAAGCCAGAGTAAGCCTCCCAGCCTTCACGCAAGCCTCCCGCCTTCTCTCTACCATACAAGCCACAGTAGTTCTTCTTGTTCGAGTAAACATGGGTTTTCGTTTTATGGCATTAAAATTTCGTAGTAACGCAAAAGTGATTGATTACACTTCTGCGATTACAGAGTTACTCTTCTGGGACTGTAGTTTATCAGTGTAATCAAGGAAAGTTTACAACAAATAATTGTAATTTTAAGGGGCTACTTATTTTCTTTAACGTGAACAAGTCTGAACCCAAGTAATGGATTATCATTTTGCCCAAAATGCTGCTTTCATGCAGTCTGTACTTTCCATTAGTATTCGATGGGATGTTTAGTCTAGTGAGTGATTTGTCGCATACTTTGCAAAAACAAACAGAAAGGATCAGTGGCGTAGCCATGGGGTGGCACACTGGGCCCGTGCCCCCCCCCCCCCCCGGCACCCCCCCGATTTTGTTTTGCCATGATACACACAGCCCGAAATGACACTTGACCACATCTGCCTGCGCGGCCCCCCATTTCAGATGAAGGGGGTGCTCCCCTCGAAACAAATTTCTGCCTACGCCCCTGCAAATGACAGTTGTTATAGGAGCCATAAAGTGGGTAGCTAAGTGCCAACATAATAGTTCGGGCTTTATCGATCGAAAGAAATTATGAGAATGTGAAAGCAAAATCTATATCGCAATAGCCATCCGCCGCGGTGGTATAGCGGTTAGGGTGCTTGGCTGCTGACCCGAAGGTCGCGGGTTCGATCCCGGCCGCGGCGGTCGCATTTCGATGGAGGCGAAATGTTAGAGGCCCGTGTACTGTGCGATGTCAGTGCACGTTAAAGAACACCAGATGGTCGAAATTTCCGGAGTCCTCCACTACGGCGTCTCTCATAATCATATCGTGGTTTTGGGACGTTAAACCCCAGATATTATTATTATTATTATTATTATATCGCAATAGCCTTAGTAAGGTTAAGATAAAACAGACAGGATAAGTTAATATTTGTTGTTTCTCGTTTTCAGATGTGCGCAAAAAATAAATCGCCATGATCGTTCTTGTCGTCCTCGTGAAGCAGGATAAAGAAGCTTAGCCTTTAGCATACGGCTGATACACGTTGCGGGCAGCCGGAGGCAGTATGGTGTATTACGTGATTGTCTGAGCGCTGACTGCATTACCACTACAGTCATCCTAGTTGAAAGCACTTATAATAATATCTGGGGTATTACGTCCCAAAACCAAGATATGATTATGAGAGACGCCATAGGGGAGGGCTCCGGAAATTTCGACCATCTAGTGTTCTTCCAGTCGAAATAAGTTCTTGTAAGAACTTTTTGCACACAGTATTTTTTTTTTCGCACCATTGAAAGCTTAGAGATCACAAGAACACCGAGTTTAATAACCAAAATCGTCGTCATGCACTTTTGTTGCGCGATTGGATACCCTAAAAAACGAATTTTCTATATTTTAGCGATCGTCACAAGTGGTAGCATGACGTGACTTGGGCTAAAATGTCACACGTGATGTTATTGGTAAAATAGCACATCACGGTCGCCTCTGGTTCTGGCAAAAGGCATGCTGTCATTGGCGGTGAGAACTGCGAAGCAGATCGGCCTAGGTTATTGCCCCTCTCAGGAGTGCTGCAAAACGCAACAGGGGTACAGCACTCTTTAGGATAACATATGGTTGCCGCACGCGTGTTTCTATATCTAGTCTTTCCACAAAGGCGTTATTGTTCTTAGTATGCTTCTATCTAGAGAAGATTCTAAAAGAATGACGTCAAGTGACTACTTTTGAAAAAAGTGCAGATTATGCATTCAACCGTATATTTTAAAACTGCTTCACGGCCCCTGTTCCGCAAAATAAGATGATCACTGAATGAGCCCTTTTGTTGAGGAACTTGTGCTTTATAAAGCTGCTATAATATATTAGTAAGCTTTGTATGCTACCGCGCGATAGCTTTTTTTTTATTCTGGGCTAGATCAGAAGCTCATGCGTCATCACTTATATTTGTAGCTCGCATATATGTTGAATTATTCAAGCAAAAATACATAACTCCTGTTTATTTGCAAGTTTATGTGAGCCATTCAAAATTTTATAAATTTAAGTGGCGTTTCATTTCTAAATGTTTAATGAAGTCCTACTCACCTGACATTTCAGTTATTCGTCAAATCCCCCCCCCCCCCCCCCCCCCCCCCCCACCTGTTTTATGACCCCTGGAGGGCAACCGTGTTTCCCGTTCACAAAGCGCATGTATTCCCAAATATGTTGATCGCCTGCAAGTACTCATATACAAAAGTTTGCTTATATTTTTATACATATGCGTAGCTCATGGGCCTTATTCTTTGTAATTAACGGGCATTTGTCGCTTTTGTTCACTTTTCATATGATTACTGTTAGCTACATTGCAATACACACTTCATTATGCATCCAAATTTTATCACCCATCTTCGATTTCATTTGCAGCTCTTGTAAAACTCGCATGAATACTCTTTTAACGATAAAGATTAAGTGGCACTTTTCTTGATGAACCGACAGCAGGTTTTATTAATCCGTTACACGGTGCTGGCCTGAATTTCATTGTGAAATAACGAGGTTAATAGAAAGCGCAAGTCTTGCTCAAGGTGTTATCTCTAGTAGAAATGACTTTGCTTGAGCCAGTCGCTTGTCACCCTCCTGCAACAGAAGCATCAATAAATTAATGACATTGTGTTAAGTATATAACGCACAAAGTGCTAGAATTGCTTTTTTTACAGGAGAACTGTCATGCTCAAGGTTGACCGTGTGCCGCCGAAAAAAGTTATCATCAACATGATCCGGCACGCGCTGTCATATCCTCTTTTTCGTTCTCTTTGTCCCCTTGTGCTTCGCTCTCCGTGAACATGGGCGGCGAATAGTTTGGGACAGGATAACTTTGATGGGTGAGAGAACGAGTACAGAGGAAAAAAAAAGAGATGGGAGGAAAAAAGAAACAAAGAAATTTTTCGCGAGGTGAGATGTGAATCCGCATATCCACGATATGAAGGTGAGCGTAGCAACTTGTCGGCTTTAGAGGCAGTGCTAGCACAGCATTGCAGAGCGTAGTCTGTAAACTGATCATCGGTGGAATACGTCGTCTTTTATACATCAATAATCAAACTTTCCAGCATTATCGCTGGTGCTGGAGTAAGTTCTCTAATAAACCTTCACTATTAGAGCCCTGCGCAGAATCTTAATAGAATGATCACAAAGAATAGCGAAGTTTTCTCAACATTTTGGGGTTGTCTGCGCCGAGCCTTCCTATCAGTTTTTGTGGATGAAACCTGAATACATCCAAAATAAAAGGCAATAAACGCGCGTGGCAATGTATACTTACTGAGAAATGCTGGCCTCGGAGGTAGTGGCGGGGGCCGACGTGGTGTCGTTGAAGGCGTTGTGGTTCGGGGTGTTCTATGCCTTTTCATGACTACTGCCTTATTACAAGGATATATTGCTCCAAAAGCACCTAAATGGCTTGTTTGTTGTAGCACGGACAAGCACAAATAAGGTTGCGCTCAAAGCGACCAGAGCGCTGTAGCACGAACAATTCAACATAGCTAACTTCTACGCAGACCAAACTTTCAGGCTTCCAGCGTTATGCGCTAGAACACAATAAAGGCCCACAAAAAAACTTTTTGTTTGGTCACTGACAACATGCACTATGTTCTTCGGAGAACAATGCTAATATCCATGTGTGAAGTCTTCTCCATGCATTCGGTATTACGTTGTCGTCTTTAGTAACACGCCTTTTATGAAAAGACGTGACCTTTGTTGAAAAAAAAAATGGCTATATTGAAAGTGTCTGGATAAACACAAAGCCAAGGCCTAAAGGAGGCAATTTCATTTGGCTGGAAAATTCGCACATTTGTTCTCTATAAATAAAAGGTATACCATTGTCCCTAACCTTCCTTTAAAGTGGTGGGACATTATTTTATAATAATAATTTCGTTCTGAAATGGAGAAAAATAGGAGTATTTATAAATGGTTATTGCACGTGGACGCTGCATCGCAGATACAATTTATCCATGGTATTTAGGTCTTCATTTGAACTATCTTCGAAACATAGTTGTACCTGTAGTAAAAACAAGAACGTTTGCATTGCTAACATCTCAAATTGCACGAGTACACGTGAAGTTACCTTACTTATCTGAAGTCAAGCACGAGTACTTTTGACTTATGTGGTGTTAAATTGTACAGTTTTTTGCATATTTTGTGTTCTCCACAATGACGTATATTGTGCACTTCTAACTCTCTGTAAATTACGGGAATAATTAGAGCAATGAAATTGATTATAATAAATCAGTACAAACTTGGAGAATTGGATCCGACTGTGCGAAAGCCCATTGCTGGCTTTGAGATTCCCAAAAAGTGGGAAGCTGCTAATTTTAGCAGTGATGAAGGTAGCCCTATTTCCGCAGTCAAACCGAAACTGAAAAGAAAATGATGATGACAGCAGGTTTTTATTGCGCATGGACAACTTAGGACGAAGCGCCCAACAAACGTGAAATACAGCTAGTGCCGCAATTTTAGGAGACGTCCAGTATGAGCGGGCGTCTTCATATGAACCATCGATCGACTTCGCCCCTTGGGTGTGAGGACTGCGCTAGGTGACTACAATGCGTCTAGCGCATGTATATAAACGAATGAAAAAAGACTGACACCACTGCAATCGTTGCTGTCAACGCTGACGTCATTCTACTGGTCTGCTGTTAGCCGGTTTCGGTTTTGCCGGTGAATGCGATCACATTTCGTCGTTCTAGAAGAATTAACAAGGGCCGCTTTTTTTTGCAGCAATGGGATTTTCGCGGGCTGTACTTCAGCTCTGCCTTTTGAACCTTACCACCTGTCTCTGCTAATTAAAAAGCTAATTAATTTAATTTCTTTATTCATTTTAATGATTACTGCGTTGAGTCATGTTAAGATGTCTTCTGCTACAGTAACCGGAATTATAATCACAGCCAGCGAATTCTTTGTCTAAATTTTCTTGAGAATTTTCCAACGCATTGCTTGAAACATTGTGTTGCTGAAGAGAGAGAGAGAAATAGATAAAGGAAAAGACAGGGAGGTTAACCTGGTAGAAGAACCGGTTTGCTACCCTGTACAGGGGCGGGGAAAGAGGGATCGGAAAGAGGCTAGAGAACGAGAGAAAAAAAAATTACACCATCTCCCGCTAAAGGGAACCATGTGTAGATGTGAAGCAGCAGGCGCTAACGCTTACACTGGCGGCGGCGTTGACGCTGGCGCTCATCGGAGCGTTGCGCAGGAGAGAAAACTGGGGAGGCGCAAAGCACGCAGTGATGGAGCGGTGTTTTCTACTGGAACATGCCAATCGCTGCTAATGGGTAATGAGAGACAGAAGACTCCGACTGGACACAGAGACCCGCAGTCCGCTTTTAGTTAACGCGCACGCTGCGAAAATTTTTATTGTTCAACAACGCACAGGAGAAATCTCCCACCGGCACCAGCATGGAGGTCAAGATCCATTGCCATATATACGGGGTGGCCAGTGAACGGTTGTGCAGCGCGAGCAGTCGGTTTTGTCAACCAAGAAACTCGCTAGCAGACGCTGCCTGCGTCGGCCTCGCGAGGCGAGAGAGGGTGGAGGAGCGTAGGAGAGGAGAGAGAGGGGGGACGCGCATGCGCAGTGGGAGTGTGGGCGCCGTGGGCAGGGATGCCTAGAGGGGAGAGCGTAGGAGAGAGAGGGGGGACGCGCATGCGCAGTGGGGAGTGTGGACGCCGTGGGCTGGGATGCCTAGAGGAGAGAGGGGGGAGCGTAGAAGGAGAGAGGAAGGAAGGCGCATGCGCAGTGGGGGTGTGGTTGCCGCGGGGAGGGATGCCTAGAGGAGAGAGAGGGGGGGAGAGGAGGTTTTTATTTTTATTTTTTTTTGAAAGGGTTTGCGCATGCGCAGTAAGGGTGGTCACGCCGCACACCACCACCGGATTAAGCTTCGCCATAAGATGCTTCACATCTAAAAAGATGCCCACATATGCACACACATGTAGGAGGTTCTGATTAGTGTCGTTCGGAGAGACCGGTTGAACGCAGAAATCGCAGAAGCGCCTTCACAGCCTTCTTATGCGACGTTGAGTCCTGTCTGTGACACAGGATTCTGACTTCCGAAAGAGTCTGGTCATCCAGTTGATCGAGTGCGGGCATTCGCACAGAATATGCTGAATAGTTTCGTCACTGCCGCAATTGGTCACAGGCTGCGGTGTCGGCCATTCCTATGCGGAACGCGTACGCATTGGTAAATGCGACACCCAACCATAACCTGCACAGTATGGTAGCGTCACCTCGGCGAAGTCCTGGAGGAACTTGAAGACTCATCGTTGGGTCTAGTGTATATAATCGTGCGTGCTTGAAGTGTGGCTCGTTCCACTGTGATGTGCTGCGTCGGCGAGCAAGCATGCGGAGCTTCCGTGCAGGCGTCAGTTATGGAGAGTGGAAATTAATATCCGATTGTTTTCAGCATGGGCAGAACGGGCAGCTCGATCGGCCCGTTCATTGCCGATAATACCACAATGACTTGGAAGTCATTGAAAGGCAAGGTCATGTCCTTTCTCAGTTAGATGGTGTGTCTCTTCTGCAATTTCGAACACCAGTTGTTCGTGCGGGCCGCGGCGTAAAGGTGCCAGAAGGGATTGCAGTGCCGCCTTGGAATCACTGAAAATAGTCCATTTTTGTGCCCGTTCATCCCTAATGAATTGTAATGCGGCACGAAGCGCCGTGAGCTCCGCTGCCGTCGATGACGTAAGGTGGGAGGTCTTGACTTTGATTGTTGTGGCTTTTATTGGTATCACAACAGATGCCGTTGAGCTGTTCTGCAAAACGGAGCCGTCGGTGTATACGTGTATACAGCCTTGGTACATCTCGTATAACAGGAGCAGAGCGAGCTGCTTAAGAGCAGGTGACGACATATCTGCTTTTTTCCCGGATGCCAGGTATTGTTAGCCTGATGTTAGGCTGAGTCAGGCACCACGGAGGAGTCGAAGGTCTCGCGGCGGGCGTGAAGGATGTTGGTAAAGACTCGCGATACGTGGTCACCGTTTGGCAAAAAGACGCTCGTGGTCTGTCTGCTGGTAAAGATGCTAGGTGGTGGCGGGGTGTCCGAGCGAGATGCCTGATGTGTGTCCTTAGTGCTTCAACTTCAATGTGTGTCGTGATGAGGTGGTCACCGGCGATTGCTATAGAAGCCACCGTCGATGCACTACGAGGCAAGCCTAGGCAAATCCGCAGTGCCTGGGCCTGAACACTTTGTAACGTTCGTAAGCTTGTTTTGCTTGCGTTGGTCAATGTAGGCAAGCTGTACCGCAGGAAGCCGAGAAAAAGTACCCTGTACAGCTGTAGCATATCACTGGGTGACATTCCCCAAGTCTTCCCTGCGAAGAACTTCAGTAGATGACAGATACGCGTTTTTTGATGTACGAGACGTGGGGGGCTCCATGATAGATCCCTGTCAATTATGACGCCCAAAAACTTGTGCGATCGAACGTACGGTGCGGTTTGACCATTGATGATTACGTCGTAATTATTCATAGGTTTGCGCGTAAAAGCCACGACGGCGCATTCCTCGGACGAAATTTCCAAGCCTCGATTACGGAGGTAACGTGCAGTTTGAGCGGCAGCTTTTTGAATTCTCGCTCGCAACTGTAGGCGTGTTACGGCGGACGTCCAAACACAGATGTCATCCGCGTACATTGAGTGCCTAACTGTGCTTGGCAGATGCTCAATGAGGGCAATTAGCGTAAGATTGAAGAGCACAGGGCTCAGTACGCCACCCTGGGGGGACGCCACGGTAGCTGTAATGTGGAGAGGTTTGACCGTCTTCGGTGCTCACAAAGAAGGATCGCATTGACAGATAACTCCGTATCCACCGATACATCCGACCACCTACTCCTACCTCTTCGAGAGCGGTGAGGATTGCTTCATGCGTAACGTTGTCGTACGCCCCTTTGACGTCTAGGAACAAAGACGCGCAGAGACGCTTACGGCTTTTCTCGTGTTGTACGTAGGCGACCAGGTCGACGACGTTATCAATCGATGATCGACCACGTCGAAATCCTGCCATGGCATCTGGGTAGGTGTTGTTGCACTCCAAGTACCACTCCAGGCGTCCCAGGATCATCCTCTCCATAACTTTGCCTACACAACTGGCCAATGCGATCGGGCGGTAGGATGAGAGCTCCAACGGTGACTTGCCTGGCTTCAGTAGTGGAACCAGGCGACTAGTCTTCCAGCTTGTCGGGAGCGTGCCATCTTGCCAAGATTTGTTGTACAACTCCAGGAGAAAGATCCTCGCGCGTTCACCCAGGTGACACAGGGCTCTAGAGGAAATTCTGTCGGGCCCTGGTGCCGATGCGCGTCCACACAAAGCTAGTGCTGCTTTGAGTTCATGGATGGAAAAAGGCAAATTCCATGCGGTAATCCAGTGCTTGTGGACAGCTGCTCGAGGGTAAGATGCTGTTTGGTACTGTAAGTTGCCCAGATAATCTGGCACAAAAGTCTTCTGCCACGTCTATATCTGGTCTCTTTTGTGAAAGGGCGAGATCCTTGAATGGGTACCGCTGAGTGGGTTTTGTGCGCAGTCCTCGTACCGTCCACCACAATTGCGATAGAGGTTTACGAGGGTCAAGCGACTCACAGAAAGCAGTCCAACGTTGTGATTCGAGTTTATCTATCTGGCGCTGAATCTTCTTCTGTAGACGTCGAGCGATCCGTAAGTCTTTCATTTCCTCCGTGCGTCGGTATCTTCGTTCAGCACGCCGTCGGATTGCTCGAAGTCGTTCTAACTCGATGTCAAATTCCGTTACTTTGGAAGAGCATGCGAGAGTACATGTAGCATCGTGTATCATGCTCTTGATTATCTCCTCTAAGTCAAGGGGTCTATTTGCTTGACATTGCTCTTCTATGCGAGACTGAAATTTCGTCCAGTCCACTCTTTGAACGCTGTCGCGTACCTTAGAAGGGGACAATCCTTCAATTTTCACATATGTGGGAATGTGGTCACTCCCATGTGTTTCTATGTCCGGGAACCACTCAGCACGCCTGACGAGGCCTCGTGAGACAAAGGCCAAGTCAAGACAGCTGCTATACTTTGAACCACGCAGAAACGTTGGACTGCCGTCATTTAGCAAGAAAAGTTCATTGTCGGAGGCGAAGGACACTAACTTTCTGCCTTTGGCATTGGTCTTCGAGCTTCCCCAGAGGGTATGATGAGCATTAAAGTCGCCGATTATAACGCACGGGTGAGGAGATGATGACAGGATACCTTGTAGTCTTTTATGGTCAAATTGGCTTGACGGAGATAGGTAGGCGCCAACAACCGTGATGGTAAGTCTCTTCTTCACTGTTAAACATATGTATTGATTGTCGTCATGAGGTGACACCGGTTGCTGAATGTAGGTGAGGTCGCGGTGAATAAACATCAGAACTTTGCTGTTGTCAGCAGTTGTGGATGACATGAATGATTCATAACCAGAGAGTCTGATTGCGTTCTGCAAATTCGGCTCGCAGATGACAATGATAGGGAACATATTGGTGTACACGAACCGGCGGAAATCGGCGATGCGTGATCTCAGTCCCCGGGCATTCCATTGAAGAATCGCTGCCTTTCGGACCTCTTCCCTGAAAGACAGTGGCTGGTGAGCCATTATCTACTCAAGAGCTGCCAGTACTGGACTCAGAGCGTCCAGTACTTGGAGTGCACTTCTGGCTGACGTTGTGTGCATGTTGCTTAACAACACGCGAATGGCGTTAATTACGGGGCGCAGAAGAGCTATCACTTGCTGATCTGTGTTCCGTAAGTCCTCTATTGCAGCAGCTTGCTCTGATGAAGGCGGCTTCTGCTGTGGCTCTTCTACGCGTCGTGCGCGCGTAAGAGGCGGCCATTCTTTGGTAGAGAGTGATCTGCCCCTTTTCTCTTTTTCCACGTCTGCATTTGCCGTGGTAGAAACTGCAGCTGGCGGCGTTACCGGATGAGTCGACTTACTTCCTGAACTTGACGTCCTTCGTGAAGACCTTCGACGGCGACGTCGTCTTCGCCGGACTTTCTCAGCGGCTTCCTTGTGGGTTGAGCTGTCTCGTACCATTTGCTTAAGAATAGAAAACTCTTTCTTTATGCGCGGACAGTCTTTGGAAGAAGCGCTGTGGGCACCTTGACAGTTAGGGCACTTCAGTGTGGTTGCGCTACAGTTGTCTTCCGAGTGCGGTTCCGCGCAACGGGGGCACACTGCGGAGTTCCTGCAAACACCCTTCACATGGCCGATCTTCTGGCAGTTGAAGCATTGTACAGGTTTAGGAATAAACGGTCGAACTTGGTGACGAAAATGGCCAACCTTCACGTAGGTGTTCACGCAGTCACCTTTGAAAGTTACTCTCACACAACGTGTGTTGCCAAGGCGGCCGACGTTCACAATGACGTTGTCTTGACTCGCTGGTTTTATAAGCGCTGGAGGGTCTGCGTTAGGGATTTCAGTGTCAATATCGTAAATGACTCCTGCTGTGGTAGCTCCATCGGCTGGTATGATGGACCTTACTGCGATGTTTCCCAGTTGTGTAACTTGCTGCAGCGTTCTCAGCGCACTCGGGTGCAGCACATCGACAGCCAGGATGTTTCTTCTCGCGTTCAGCCGTACATCTTTGACCTCGTTCGGCACAGTGTTCTCAAGATACACGGAGAGCGCTTGCCTGTTCAGAAAACGTAGACTGCCAGTAGCGTTCTGCGGCACGAACAGGATGGAATGAGGCCATCTCTGGGGCACCGTTTTCACGGTGGCCGTACTTGACACCGGCGATGCGTTGATGATCCGTCGTTTGGTCTTTCGGTACAGGACGGGTTGAAAACCATCTTCTGAGGACTCGTCGCCCGATGCGGAGTACAGCTCGGTGTCATCGCTCTCGCTGGATGTATTTCCTCGCTTCCTCGAGGCAGTGGCCGCGGTCGAGCCGGAATCGCACGTCACCTCGTGAGGTTGTACTTCCATCACCGCAATGTACGGGGCGATAGACCCCACAACTGCGGCGAAAAGTCCAGAAAAGCACAGAGACGAGCAAGATGTGTTCCACAAAGAAGCTATAACTATCCCATGGCGCTGAAACGTTATAACCATGTTACCAAACTAATGACTTGTTGCATGCCTTACAGGGGCATCGTAAGTGTCTGCGGCATGAGTTCTTTTTCCAGAACCCACGCTGTAATTAATATGAGAATGAATAAAAGCAGAACAAAGCGACTTCAGAATAGAGAAGGTTAAACGTGCATGGGTTGAGTAGGAACGTACTCGTTATGTGCGATTTTCTTCTCTACATTTGCCTCGTGAAGGTTAAATTTAACTTCTTTACTACTGACCAAAGATGTGGACAAGAAAAAGAATTGCAGTTTGCAAAATATTACTTCACGCGGATTGTACAAGCGCAAAGAAAGAACATGTGATACAAAATACCATATCGAAATTGCAAAAATGAGTTTCCACAAATAGGCAGTATTCTTGAGTATATGGCAATAGCACCGCCGCTAAGGACATATTCTGGGTCTCCGTGCCTCCAAAAATAATACAAATGATCTCCACAAATCAATAACATTATTTTTGTTCACACTACCTTCTGTGCAAAAAAAAAAATCGCATTTCCACGAAGTGAATCATGACGAGTGGGCGAAGCACTGGGTATCGTTCTTACCGTAAATCACCCGCGATATTGCTCACTCGCGCATGTAAATGAGTGACAACCCGTGTGTACAGTATATAGGCTACAATGTGTTTTCGCCGTTGAGCCACCGCTTCCCGCGTCCTCAACCCCGGGGTAGCAGCTTGTTGTCGACGCTGCCGTTTTGCCTTTCATGGGCGAAAGCGCGTTCACGATCATTTTCATCCATGGCAGAAAGAGATTATGTGGTCTGGAACGTGCCTATTCTTCATCGTCATCAGCGTCATCGTCATCGTTATGACGTATAGTGGGTACATTTCATGTGCTGTGCGGTGATGGCAGAAAGAGAATATGCGGTCTCCAACGCGCTTGTTCTTCATGGTCATGAGCGTCATCGTCATGGCGTATAATGGTTACCTTGCATGCGCTGCGCCGTGACAGCAGTGTCATCGTCATCGCACTAGCGTGGCTACACCACGGGACACCGGGAGAGTGATGTACAAGCCTCGACCTTAAGGAGCTTCGCCCCTAAAAGAATCAATAATCGCAAAACATTAATTAGTAATTATTAACATTGAATATTATTTGCGAAAGATTAAACAGTGCACCCGAAACAGCCGACAGCTTCGCGAAACAGCCGACAACTTCGTTTTATAACAGCAACGCTGCTATAAAAAGTAGTGGATCACTGAAATATATGACCGTATATGGTCAACCGATTGGCCCAGTGACGGAAAAAAAATTGAGAACACTAAACTGACCATTTGTCTATGTCTATATTTGTTGTTCAAGAACTATTTCATGGTGCCCGTCTTATTCAGAGAAACCGTATATAACCTCTTTACAATGATGCATTAAGCCACTTATTTTATTCTTTTTTGGTAATATGGAAATAAGTGACATTCGATTTGGCAATTTGCGAGGTCATGTATGCTTGTATCAATATCCATTGGAGAGCATTTTGATTCCGACATAAGTGCCAGCTGCAAGAAAAAAATTACATATTATGAGTAAAAAAAGCAACAAAAACATGAATGTGCTCTGTATAAAAACATTACCAAAATGTAGGCAGGCCAGAGCGCACCCACGCAGAAAAGCGTTTGAACACACACGTTCAGCGTTATTCAGGTATGAGTATGATTGTGTACAGCTCAGTCCATTTCACGTGATTTATTCTGTCACTGTAACTGCACCCTGTATGTTAGCACACATTTTGGTAGTACTTAAACAGTTATTTTAATAATGAGCTCGTTAGCAAAGCGAGTTGGGTTACCTAACGGAAATTAATTCGTAAGACTCTTAGAGAAGTCTACAGCCATGCGGTCGTAGAAATAAGGACCGTTGCTCCACTGATAATTGCAGAGGCAAGCTTTCTAATGTTTGGTGCGCACAATACCGAAATGAAACATTTCAGAATCCTGGCGGGTACATTCACAGAGCGCATTTATATGACAATGCGCCAGGTAGGTTCATTCATGTGCCACAGTCTCGCGTGGTCAGACACTCTTCAGCGCCGCGCAAACATGCATTAAAACATGACACCTCGCATATTTCAAAAACCACACACCCCGTCGATAAGGCACTGTCACTTGATATTTTTCATGCATGCGTTGGGCGCGTTCCTACCTTATAGGCTAGATAACATTTTTTTTATGTGAGTGTACGTAGTATATCATTAATGGCACAGTCTTTCACATTCCCATAATCTGTCGCACTCGGTGTTTTAGTTTCATTGTATACGGCATCACAGAAAATTTTGCTGCAAGCAATGCTATATACACGGAGGTCAAGAACTAAGGTATCAGCACAAATAAGTAGAACGGTATTTGCACTTGTGTCAAGAGAATGAAGAGATGCCACGCAGTTCTCAATCACTTACCTTACAATCTTTTTCTTTTTTTTGTACGAGTGGGTGCCGCTGCAAATTTGTTCCTTTCGGTAGTTCGTAATATGGATGTTGCACGGGCCTCGAAACTCTACAGCTAATGAAACAAAGAAATGCCGTTTGTGTTAAGCACGAAATACACTGTCAGCATCTCTTCATTCGCAAACAAAAGATGCATTCGTTTAACAATATAACTGCATTTCGCATATAACAAGTAATGTAATTTGTGCTCTGCTTATTGGTGCATGCAAGATAAAAAATAGCAAAGCGCTTTGCTTACATTAGCCGCGCGGCGCAGGCAGTCTTGGCGGCCTTGATTGTATAGGTCGTGGCCTTCCACCTCCACATCCGTAATTAGTTCCTCGTCGACCTAGGCGATGACTTTTGCACCGACGGGCCGTTGCTAAGCTAACATAATGCAGCATTGAGAAAATAATGACAGCTATGGCTAAAACTACTAAAAATCTGGCACCAGAAAATTCCATTTATCTCAGTGCCAGGTACGCCCAATGTACGAGTATTAAACACTACAAGTGAATCTGCAAAATAAAGGCTGCACGTTTTCAACAGTCGCGAACAACGATTGTTGATATATAAGACTGCTATGAACGCAAGGAGGTGTAACTTGGTCAGGGCTACATCCGATTTCCGTTGCAGCGTTCTATCGCTAGTGATACAACAGTCACTGAGCAGGTGCGTTAAGACTTAGCAGGTGTCGCACGTATATAAATAGGGTAACCATACTTCTTTTAACGAAGGCCGCAGGTTTTCTTGGTATATTCATAGAAGTAGAGGGAGAAGGGCAAGGCTGACGAGATGTAGCTGGTCAAAAGAAAGGGGAATTATTTTCTTCGCCAAACAAAATTTCACCCATAAATAGCTTTCTCGAGGAAACAGTGCTAATAAAAACTTCGCATTGTTAATGCGCGGAACATAAGGATTTTCGATTGTATAGTACAACTGGCGCATACATGCACACACATATGCACAAACGTTTCTACACAAAAGAATGCTCAAATGGCTGGGTTTTTAATTAGATTACTCGTGCTCTCTCAGGCCGGTGTTCTCTCAATATTCATTTTTATTTTTTTTTACAATGTAATATAGCTTTGAGCAATGTGTAGGGGGGCTCAAGGATAAAACAACCGGGCTTTGCATAAGCGCTAGCCGTTGAAAATGACATTGTCTCCATGCGAACATAATCCATGCATATTTAAGCGGCGGTTTTTGTATAGGCCTACACTGATGGCCTCAGTGCCCACTGTGTACCAGGCGTAACTTAATTTGCGAAAATTAACACAAGCTTTTCTTCAATTGCGGGCAGGTGTGAAACATCGGTAATGTGAAAAAGATGATGTTTCGTAGGAAAGTTTATGCTACTCATATTTTCAAAATAGGGTGTTTAATCAAAATTCAATGTACAAATCAGAAATTGATGGGGGGTCCATATCACAAGTGCTTTTGTACGTTTTACAGTGCTGTTTAAGCTTAGACTAATGCTGTCTGTATGTACTGTGCATGCCTGCACCACTCCTGCTGGTGCATGCCCAATAAATAATGATGCACCATTCAACAAAACACGGATTGATTTATTTGCACAAAATAAATAAGTGTCGCTAACCAGAGTGTGACATTTTAAAGGTCTTCCGACTGCCACATCATCACGCTCAGAGTCACCAGCATCATTTTCAGAAATACTTGTTGCTATCGCAGGGAAGATCTACCTCTTGAAAAACGTATAAACAGCACACGTTAAAGACCATCATGACGTGCGCGCGCCTGTGTTTGTGTGTGAAGCGGCCCACGAAACAGGGAAATTCAGAGAAAACGCGACCTAACAAGCATCGCCAGCGAGCGTTGGGTTCGCTTGAGTTTTCTCCTGTTTGTCTCGTTAATTCCGTGTGCTGCTTAACACAGCCATCACGCTTATTTGTTCCCACGTGGACCAGCTGAGGACCTTGCTGCTTGTAACTTAGGCAGCTGTCCTGTCGAACTATACCGGCTCAAGGTAGACCTGCATCTACATCAGTGCATTATACACTTCGTGGTCGTGACAAAATCGCTGTACATAGTGGTTCACTGCTAAATGCAGGATCGGAGCGTTTCACGGCCGCTCGTCGCCGCCACCGGCTGCAACGACCTTTGAGCAGGCACTGTTGCCCATTCGATGGCAGTGATAATAAATGCTGGGGTTTAATTTGGGCCACCAGGGGTTCTTTAAAGAGCACCTAAATCTAAATACACGGGCCTCAAGCATTTTCGCCTCCACCAAAAAAGCGGCCGCCGAGGCAGCTATCCGATTCCGCGACCTTCGGGTTCAGCAGTGAAGCACCACAACGAGAAGACCACCACGGCGGGTGTATTCGATGGCAGAACGACCAATGGTAGTCGTCTAACCTATGACCAACACGGAGGCCAGGAGAAGAATCCCCCTGTATTCATACGAAACACTCTTCATGTCTGTTTTCTTGCAAATTGGGTCCGCATAAAAGAAGAAAAGCGAGCGACGGACGCTTAGTCAATGTCGAGTTTAGGTCGTTCGGCTGGACCCACGCACAGGAACGCACGTACACGGGGACGAACGACAGGCATAACAGCGCAGGGAGCACCGCGGACGGCGCACTTTCGCGCGAACATTTCGCTCCCGCGAAGATTCGACGACGACGAAGGAGCACGAAGCCACATAATCTGGGAGTGCGATAGCTCGCCAGGGGCTAAATCAAATATAAATAGTAGAAAGGCCTGGGAGCCCTGCTGTGGAGCGAGGACCCTCCTTAACAGCAACGAGCCATCCGCCTGGCGGAAGAAGCCGTGAAGAGCCAAGAACTCTTTGCTTGCTTTTAACCGCGGAGATGCCGGCCCCCGTCACTTAGGCCTGTGTGCCGGGGACGGGGAGCAGAGGGCCTCCTTATCTGGCGGAAAATAAAGTTGTTATCATCATCATCTTCATCTGTACTCGCAGCGCGTACTGCGTCAGCGCGAAGTTCGTCGAAGCGCGTGATGGCGCCGAGCAGCCGCCATCCACTTCGGCGTTTCATTTAGCACTGGACCGCTCACTACATACAACGATGACACCTGACACAAGAAACAAACGCCCTGCAAAGAAGAAAGGGAAAAAAATCGAGCTCTTGCCTGGAACATTCGTGATTGCAAGATCGCTGACCGCCAACAATGGCGGTCACCGCCGCCGCAATGGCATGGTTGAGCCTCGACGTATCCATTTTCGAGAGCGTACAGCCGCTTTCTGTGGGAAGAGGCATGGATAATGCACAACGTACGGGCGACATCTTCGATCCCACCGCTCACAAAAGTAATCGCACATGTAAGTTAACGAAGCGATACGCGCCAACAAGAACCACAAATACTGCATGACGCCGCACCACCACACCCGACGAGTCTAACAGAACAAATGGCGCTACTTCCGGTGGCATCCCAGATGTTAGCGCACCACGGGACCATATGTCCGCTGTGGACGCTATTTTCTACTCTTTTACGGAAAGAGCAACGGAAGAGAAACATCGAATGTTCGTTTACGGACGTTCCCACCATTTCATTAAAATGCAGCACAATTGTGTTCCATACGTCTACTTCCACCATTTTTCAAGAAACAAATCACAGTCTGTGTTTGCTACGGTTGGTTCCCACGTTAAAGCGTGAATATTTTTTTGCAGTGTACGGTAAGAACAATCTGCAATGCGTCGCCCACTCGTCATGATTCACTTCGTGGAGATGCGTAGATATTTTTTCTTCTTGTCTTCCATTTCTTTCTCTCACTTTCTATTTCCCGCTTGCTTCCTTTTTTTCAATTTTTACTCGTGGTTTTGCCTGCGCTACGCCAAGCGACTACCGCATACGACAGTATAGGCACCGTGCATACGTTAGGAGCCGCCACAGTCGCGCGCTGCCTCCAGCGTCAAAACGGCCACGGCAGCAGACTTTGCGGGATACGGGAGCAGACGAAGCAAGCGGCGGCATGCCACTGCGCTCTGCTTTGGTGCTTCGCTTGAGGAGTTTTTGGTCCCGTTTGCTTTCAAAAGACGGTAAATTCTTTGCAGCCGTGGAAAACCGTAGTGTTAGCGCGTGTGCTTTTTTTTTTTTTCGCCAAGCTTCGTGCACTCTCAGGTGACGCGGCCACATCAAATCCTTGGCGAAAACGACAACGAAGGCGACGAGCCCATTGAGCGAAACTGCACGCGTGTAGCGCGGGCCCCTTCGCTCTCTGAACGATCAAAGCTTATCACCCTCGGGCTAAAGCGGCAGCAAACTCGGCGGCAGCTTGGAACAGACGACAGCAGCGATTGTGCCGTCACGGCCGCTGAAGGGTGTTAACGCGTAGCGATGCCTTATGCTATGCTATTCTTATCGCCCAACACTGCTGGCTGGCTGATCGCGTTGATAACGTGGACGACCGTCGCTCTGACCACTCGCCAAGCGCGAAAAGCACGAAAAGCATTGGCATCGGAAAAGGTGTCGTTCCGCGATTGCTCCCATGTATTAGCGACTGAAAACATCCTTCCAAATCTGCGCTTGTTGCTGCTAGAGGCGCCTTCATGAGTTACGTCTGCACGGAGCCTATGCGACAGCCCGGGACCCTAAAGTGCTCCGCACTTAATATCGTCAGCAAGGCGCACGAAGAACAACAGGAAGAAAACTTCTTTTTTGGGGCAAGCGCGTGCTCAATATATTTCAGGTGGCTATGCTATATGTGTTTGTGCCTGCGTTAACATCATTAAGTCGCTCGAAGAAGAGGAGGAACACGACTTCTCTCTGGCGCAAGCGCACGCCACAGATGGCTATGCTATATATGTGGTTGTAACTGCGTTACGCCAAGCGACGACGGCAGCATTCGACAACATACGACAGCCCGGCCCCCTAAAGTACTCTGCGCTTAAAAATACTGAAAGCTGACGATTCCAAGCCGCTCAGCTGGTCCAACAATGCGACAGGCGGAAATCATGGAGAGACCGTTGCACCTAAACACTGATGAAGTGGAGAGTTCTTCGTTTCCTTCATCAGGCTAAACACTCAATTTCGCGATTGAATTATGCCGTAATATGTTGCACCTTGTCAGATTCACTGTTACTTAGAAGTACTTTCATCACGCAATCGGAAAGCTTAATGGTGCGGCCTGCGTGCTCGTCGCGGCTGCTGCTGCGGAGTACACACTTCTCCCCTTAGCGCTTGCGCGCCCGTTGGCATCGCTTTGCAATAATAAGGTATATTCTACAAAAGAAAGGACATGCCAATTGAGAACAATTATTATGCTCAATATTAAAACTAATTATGCCAACAGTAATGCATGATATACTGACTCTTGCGATCTGATGTATAAAAGAAACTGTCCCCACGTGGGAGCGGCCCGCGGCGTCACCCTAAGGGGTGGCACTTCTCCGGATCTTTAAATAAAGTTCTTCGTACCGTACCCCACAATAAGAATATATATGTACACAGAAGCTGTGTGCATAAGCGATGCGTAGCTTAAGATTATTGAAATATCCTGTATGTGCGCTTACTTTTCCAATCGGACATACTACAATAATGATTCGCTCATTTTAGCGGCATAGTAGGTAATGTTGGGTTGAACAAACACTGAATACAAGAATGTAAAATAGTGCAGGTTACACATTATATGCAACTTATGGAAACTATCGCGCCCACAATAAAACTCTAGACACAATCAAAACTAGAAGATTACGTGGTGTTTCATATGCATAATTGAACGTACTTGAACATGTAATTGATAAAATTTATACAATAGATAAAACACGTACGAGCAATTTGTATCGCCTCAAGTGTAAATGCATTTATTTACGCCATGAAAGCGCATTCAAAGATCAGTTCAGCTGCGAGTACGCCATAACACGAAGCTCAGTGAAGAAATATAAAGACTGCTGTGACTCCATGACCTCCTCAAGCATTTCGTTGGCGCATTCAGTAAACAATGTATTCATATAGTCCACTAGACGCTCAGAAAAAACTCAAATTTTCGAGCACCCTTCCACTCTGTAGGATCCTTCCAACTCCTAACGCTATACAGGATTGCTTAGAAAAATTAAATTTAGCCATGAGGTTGTGTTGCTACTAGAATATGCCGTCGCAAATATTTTATGCGACTCTTGTGTGCAGTAAGGGTGTTTCAACATCTAATCTAGTCCACGTGGCAGCTTCAAGGATGTTATTGTTCTTGGTGTGATGCAATCTAGAGAAAATTCTAAAGCGCGGACGTCATAGAAGACGGAGTACTTCCGAGAAAAGTGGTCATTGTCGATTCAGCTGTACAATCTAAAACAGCCTTGTAACCCCTCCTCTGAATCAGCAGGTGACATGATCTCTAAACGAGCGCAATGTTGAGGAACTTGTGATTTGTTAAGCGGCTATAATATAAGAGTAACTTTTTCTATTATACCCAGCGATAGCTATTCTGTATATTCGGCTAGATCACAGCCTCATCATTAGATTTACAGCTCGCATATGTGTCGAGTGAACCGAGCAACAACACAAAACACACGTTGATTTCCTAGTCTATATCATCCATTCGACATGTTACAAGTGCACGTGTCGTTTAATTATTTTATGTTTAACCAAAACCTACCCGTCTCACATATCAGTTATTCATCATCATCATCATCAGCAGCAGCAGCAGCCTGGCTTACGTCCCCTGCCAAAGAAAGGTGTCTCCCAATCAGACAGTACAAATATTCTACAGTATGCTGATCATCTAACAATTCGTTAACACACAAAAATTGCCTATATTTTTTAGTTCTGTGCGTTAAAGGGGAACTCCGGCGATTTTTCGACATTCACCAATTTAAATAAAACTTTCAAGATACCTTCTCTTCGCTGCCCTGATGATATGTGCCAAATTATACAGCCGTAAGTCATTTACTTTTTGGAAAAGGAATTTTAAAAATTGGTAGCCAATTCCGGAATCATGCCTTCAAATGCGGGCCACTATGTGTACGTGACGCATCTGTCTACTCCTTTCTCGCCCAGTAGACGGACGCAGCGCGCGGCGCGCGCTTTTTTCGTCGAGGCGACGCTGACGCTGGCACAGTTGTGTAGCGGATTTCGTGACGTCATCGCATACCCAGCATGGAGCAGCTCCCTGTTTCGGTTTCAGTTTTGACTCATCGTTCATTGCTTATTTAAATTTATTGACGATAGTGTCGGCAAAATGAACCACCCTAGCTGGTTGCAGGACTGGTTAATACTATTTAACAACGGCGTTATCTCAGTACGGCCGAAAATGCACCGGAGTTCCCCTTTAATGTGTCATATCCTTATAGTTACTTTATCTCCACTTCTCTATTTTTTACACCACTTCTACAATCATTAAAATCCACATTTGAATTAATTACACCAGTCGTTTCCTTACACATTCAAAATTTATCAAGCACTCTCCATCCTATTTGCCATCTTGTAAGACTCACATGTATATGCTTCTCTTGATAAGAACGGAAGTGGTAATTTTATTTATGTAATTGTTAATTCTTTGTTATTGCTTTATTATTTCCTTATTCTGCATTGGTTCATACTTTCACTGTAAAGTGAACGCGGTTGGTGAAAAGTGCACGCCTTTTTAGATGTCTTATCTCCACTGGGAATGACATGCCTTGAGCCGTTCACTTGTCCACCCTCCTTGAACAAAGGCAGCAATATTGCGTAAGACGGTTCTACTATATTGTGGAAAATACATCATACTTGAGTGCAAAAAAAAAGTTCGTAGCATTTTACTCCTATCCAAAGGCAAGACCTTCTCAGGAAATGTAAAGTTATTTTGTGTTATATTCTATGAGACCCTGCACGGAGCTGCAAGAAATTTGCGGAATGCGTAGGACAATACAGTTACTTTGACAAGCGGCTATTATGTCAGCATAAACAGTATACTAGTCTAGATCTATAGTCTTAGAGGTTGTTGTCCCCTCTTCTTTTACATGAAAAATATGAGCGATATGTTTTAAGTGGTTTCCCAATCACATAAAATCAGACAGCTTCCCAGTGGTCATTGGCGAAACCTTAGGTGGATGTAATTGGTGTTATTCAGTACTTTTACTCAGCATCCGTCGTTCCCGTTTATTTTCCCTCATATATTGACTCGCGTACCGTAACACCGTTCTTTTTGACGAAGGAGCAATTAGTTACCTGCTCTGAATAAGCGACCTGACACTCACAAGTGATACCCTCATTCTTAGTCGCATATTTTTGCTGATGTTTACGAACTTCGAGAGGGAGGCGCTTTATTACAAAAACAGATTTTTGCCGGCGTCTGTATACCGCTGGCATGCCACTCTGTACAGGGATGGGAAAGTAGGATCGCAAGATTCCAGAAGGGAGGTAAGAAAATAATAAAAAATACAAAAAGCTTGCTCTCGGCCCCGCAAGGCTTGAGGTACAACCAAGGCACAACCAACCAAGTATCAGCATAGCATAATTGGAAACACAGAACGTATTAACGTGGTTAGGACAAGAACGCCCTGGCCCAATCTCACTGCTTGTCATCAGCACCACCACTCTGCACGAGGATTGTTGCGGTCATCGGGTGTCTGTCTCCACCTACTTATTTAGCGAACACACAAGTCCTGTGATTCATTTTGAATCCAAAATTTCTAGTCATTTTCGCGCATATTTCGAATTCTTTGTATCGCATTAATCAATTCACCCTTCCAGTTAAACAGTGTCTTGACGTTTCATCAGAAAAGGTGGTACTTTTAGAAAAATATTTCATTGAACAATGACTAGGGGCCCATACGAACTGAAGGCCGGTTGATTCGACCACAACAAAAGTACCGTGAGCCTGAATTCATTATCACGTGCTTCACTGGTGCTCATGAATAGCACCAATGGAAAAAAAAATTTCCTAACTGTATACGGATTTGTGGTGTAGCCATATATAACAGATTACACTGGAACCAATCTTCTGACACATTACCACGCGGACAGTCTGAATCATACGATAGCGGCACTGTGTTCTTGCTTCCGCCTGCTATTAACGTGATATTTATTTAATGAGGACTGCAGGCCCCGAACCTCGTGTTGGTGGCCGACGTGTTGTTCTGTAAGGCGTTGTAGTTCTAAATGTCCGCTGCCGATGCAGGGTTCCTGCCTTCTTATTAAAAATATATAATACTCCAAAAGCAAATAAATGACCGCGTTCTTGCATCATGGACAGAAGAGAGAAGGTTGTGGTCAGAATGAACAAAACGTTGCCGCTCGAAAGTTTACGCATATTTAACTGCAACTGAAACATACAGGCTTCACGCTGCAGGTCTTCATTATCCTGCAGTCAAGAGACATCGACAAAAAGCATTTATTTTGAACATTAACAACGAAAACTATTCAATGTGCGGTTTTGCAGTGCAGTGCTCTTACTCTAATGACATCACCTACTAAATCTAATTCGGAAGCACACGATATTCTTTTGCCGTTCTTAGTAACACGCCCTATGGTATTAAAAGCACATGCCGCTGATCCAAAGACGGCTACATTAAAAGAATGCGCGTAAACACTAAGCACTGTGCGAAGAGGAAGAAATATGTCTGTGTTGCAAAGCGTGCACCTTTGTTCTCGAGTTACGCTACAATTTGTCATTGTGCCTGACGAGTGCTCGACACAGCGGCTTGAGCGATGCGTTGCAAATCTATTTCTTTAGCTCACAGGACTCTGTGTGACCAAAAAAGTACGCACGATAAGTGTTGCTAAGTAAAACACCGTAACGAGTAGATTTCGCGTTGATGATATAGGCGTTACATCAACGTCAAACCTTCTTGCAGACGTGTCTACAATTATGCACTAATGAAAGTTTCGAATATGTTTTTTTTATCCCCGCGTTCTCGTTGACGAGTTATATAAAGGTCTCTGGCTGCTATGTAGAACATGAGACCATAGTGGTTTTATAACCATGGCGAAGGTTTCAAGCTTCAACATAACGGTCTTTTTGGCGGCATTTATTTCCCTTCTGTCAGTGATGCACAGCGACGGCAAGTCATGTGTCTATGCAGTCCCATTACCTGCAGGTCCTTATGCAATGCTTCGTAAGAGTGGTGTTACTATACATGGTGCAAAACGTCCTATAAGACCACCTGCTCCAATACCGGGTAGCCCACACTATTGCTATATTTTCAGTGTTTTTTTCATTTATTAATATTCTCCTGTACGAAAGTGCTTGTATAGTGTCGCTCGCGAGCCGCCCGCACCACATCTTGACAGACTTTCTATTTAAAGAAAACGATACTCAGCAGGGGTACAAAATATTACTTCAGAAAAGAAAGAATAATTATTTTCTTCCATAATTACTTTCTTTTGGAAAAAGAAGTACTAGCACTGATTAGTTACTGCCCCCACCCGATCAGTTAAAAAAAAAACAGAAAAGTAATCCGGTAGTTTTTTGTGACTCAATTTGAAATTCATGAGTTCTTTCACGAATAGCGTACACAAAATAAGATTATCTTGCATTTCAGATTCCTTCGCAAACTTCCGTACATTGTTTTTCGTCGCAATGGACCTTTTCCGCGTGGGTAGCGTCTGCATGCGCACGGCGTCGAGGAGATGCGCGCCAAATTTGTCGGTGGTCATAGCCATAAGTTTCCTACAACATATACTACAGTGAACTCTGGCGCTGCGATCAATCAGCGCGCACGGTAATGAAGGGTAGTACATGAATTTGCCTCATCTACATGCCTGCGGCTTCGACCAAACTTGTGGCTTCGTTTATTGTTGTGTCCTGGCGTTTGTTTCGGACAAAAGAATGGATCGTTATGAACTTCGTGAGCGATTTGAACTGGTGAGCCAAAATGACGAAGGTTGTGAAGTGCAACTGCTGAACGCTTGCTGAACTTCGTCTTGCAAAAATGCGGCTGCAGGCCACACGGAGCCACACGGAGGCTAAAGAACGAAGCTTACAAATATACAATCACTACCCATCATTCCTGTGCTGTCTGAAGCTTCATGCGTTGAAGATCCCGTAAAAACTAGCGTAAGATTTCGCTCTAGTGTATTATTAGGAAACATTATGGCCACATCGCCATTAATGGAGCGACCTGAGGGATACCTGCGGTCACAAGCTTGCAGCTTGCCTCGCCCAAGGAAGGTTTGAATGAAGACCGCTATCACCATTTACCTGCACTCTGCGGAAAATTTCGGAGACCATGGCCCACCAGTTTTAATTACGTCGACCTGAACTGGAAATGCTGTTCGAACGCAGAAAGTGTCCATTGCTTCTGAACATTTTGGTCCGAAATATTCCCTCGTGTTTTTGTGAGCACATAATAAGCGACGACAAAACTTTACCTGTTATGTCTGCTGGAAGTAAGGGCGGTGTTGCAGCGCAACATTGCCTTGTGTAAAATATGGTGCTTCATTAAAGGAAAAAAAATTTTTACCCACTGCCACGAAAAGCTCTGCCGTACCGTCGGGACGAAAACATTGCAATTTCGCAACTGTTTAGGTCGATATATTTATAAGCATCTACAATCCACAGTCCCGTTTTATTCAGTGTCTGAGCTAACTGCGATGTGGAGAAGTTCAGAAAAAAGCCGAAGCTAATTGAAATCCGAAAGAACAGAGACACTGAATGAGGCCAGGTGTTTATGCCGCAGTACTCAAGGTAACGCAAATTCGGGAAAAAGAAACGAGCTTTATACCTACCCTTCTGGAAATAAAACGCACTGCTTTTACATAACTATGCAGGGCCCTCTTGATGACAGCCAATTTCGAAATGCTTCACCACCTATCTCCTTTGAATCTACTAAATGTTCTTCGCGAGACTAAGCAGTATGATGGTCACTACATAAACTTCCTATAGGCCTGATTGCGAGGTGTTTGCTGTGAGGACTTATACTTCGAAAAATCAGTGAAAAAAGCTTGTCTACATATAAATATTCCAAAAAGCTTGTCGACAATAAATATTCCAGCCACCGAGCAGCGGCACCACCACTGCTCGGTGGCTGGAACGAGTTTTGTGCATGCGCAGTGTGCCCGCAGGCATACGGTGCTCACTGCGCCTGCGCGACAATGGTTGCACTTGTTGGTTGGCAGATGCGTGTAGCGGCTGCCACCCGCTCCGATGTTGCCTTTGACAGCGTAACGCTGCATAAAATAAAGCACGACATCACAGGACTATAAATAAAGTTTCACCATCCATCCATCCATTACAGGTGCAAATTAAATGACAATTTCAGTGCTCGTACGCTGATACGTTGTTTTGAAAAAAAAAATCTGCGCATATGTGAGTTTACAAAAGAAAGGACTGTGTTCAATTATCTAAAAGGAGTTTCTCCAGTTATTGCTTGAAGCGGAAAAATATGAAACCCTACCAAACTTCCGCTTGACATGAGAACTTATACAGTTATGTGTGCTGTCACTCTCCCAGTAATAATAATGATAATAATAATAATAAGAATAATAATAATAATAATAATAATAATAATAATAATAATAATATCTGGGGTTTTACGTGCCAAAAGCATGACATGATTATTAGGCAAGCCATTACAAACTTAATATATTCGCCTGCTTTCCTAGGGGGCAGAAACACAAGAGGGCCAGGCACAAAAGGATGACGGGACTTCCCAAGCTGGAAAATTTGCAGCGACGGCGAATGACTGCTATAATAATATAATAAAACGTATTATAAAGAGCAAGCTTAACGGCAGACTGTAGTCATTGGCTGTTAAGAAAAACTGTGATGCGCGCGCACATCGTCATGTGGTTTGATTGTGCTATAAAATCTTCCACTGTGGAATAAAATTAGTTGGAAGTTCGGCGGCCATCCTGTTCGTTTGTGTTATGTGTCCTCGTTCAATTTGGGCCAAAAGTGTCCTCAGTTATGAATCAGTACCAAGTAGCTCAAACCAGAATTCTGATAAAACAAATTTAACTTACAAGTGTTCTTTGTCTTTTTTGTACGAGTAGGGACAACTGCAAATGTGCTGCTTTCGGTAGTTTGCAATATGGCTGTTGCATGGGCCTCAAAACTCCACAGGTAATGAAACTAAGAAATGCCGTTTTTGTTGAGAATGAAATACAGTGTCAGCGTCTTCATTCACAATCACAAAATCCATTAGTTTTAACAATATAACCTTCACTATCGCAAATAACAAGTAATGTGATGTGTGGTCTGCTTATTCATGCATGCAAAAGAAAAAAAGGCAAAGCGCTTTGCTTACTCTAGCCGCGCGGCGGAACATGTGGTCTCGGCCTTGGTCCTACAGGTCGTGGACGTGGCCTTGCACCTCCACTTCCGTAATTAGTTCCTCGTCGACTTAGGCGACTATGTCTGCCCCTACGGATAGATGCGAAGCAGGCATATTGCGCCATTGAGAAAATAAAAAGCGCTATGGCTAAAATTACTAAAAAAGATGGCACTGGAAAATTTCATTTTTGCTCCGTGCCAGGGGCCCCCAATGTATCAATATCGAAACAGTACAATTATATCTGCAAAACCAAGCCTCAACGTTGTCAGCAGTCGCTGAACAACGATTGTCGATATACAAGACTGCTGCGCCCGGGAGAGGTGTAACTTGGTCAGGGCTACATCTGGATTCTCATCGCAGCGTTATATCGCTAGCGAAACAATAGTCTTTGAGCAGGTGCGTGGAGACTTAGCAGCTGCTGTATATATTAATGAGGAAAGTCGAGTAGGTTCTCTCGGTATTTTCATAGAAATTGAGGTAGAGGGTCAAGGCTGACGACATGTACCTGATTAAAAGATAGGGAAGTTATGTTTTCTTTTTCAAACGTAATGTTCCACAAAAACAAAGATTTCTCGAGAAACACTCTATTTTTGAAAACTTCCCTTTGTTACTAAGCTTCATCTGAGAATGTGCGGAGAATAAGCATTTTTCATTATATAGTACAACTGATACATACATGTACACACACAAAGATACACGTTTTTACAGGCAAGATCACTCATATGGTTGCGTTTTTATTATTTTTAAGCTCTCTGTGACCCACGTGTTCTGGGTCTTGATTTTTATTTTTAAAGTGTCGTTAATTTTACTTTGAGGAGTGCATAGGGTGCTCAACGATAATACAACCGGGCTTTCCATAAGCGTCAGCGCCCAAAAATGACATTGTCTTCATGCAAACATAATCCATGCATCTTAAAGCGGTGGTTTTGGTATAGGCCTACATTCATGGCCTCAATCACCACTCTTTACTCATATGTACTTTTCAGGATGCTATAGTGAAGATTGCACACTTTTTAACACGAAAGTGCTTTGTGCCGGAGTCCAGGCAAGACTTCGCTGATGCATTTCAGTCGCGGATATGATGTTAAAATATAGAGTGAAAGATTGCAAAGGAACTAGAAGAAAAGTTTCCATTGACGCAAATTACCTGAACATCAAACCCACGACCTGACAGCCTGCGATGAAAGGTGCTGGGCGCTCGGTTCACTGCGCCACTAACGCACACGTACGAAGCTCCACCTTATACCCCCCTCCCTATTTTTTCCCGCACTGGGCTCATTGTGAGGTGGCGTCACCGTGTGGGACCTATGAAGTGAAGCCCTGCGTCATGACACTAACGAGTGCCGACAACAAGCAATTCGTCGACTATTCAGTGCGCGCACATCAATGCCAGCAAAGAAATACTGGCCATTCTGGCATCGAGGATGGGCCATAGATTTTAAGCCAGGTGCTTTAACTATCGCATCGTGTTATCGTGCGGCGGCTCGTTGTCAGAGCTGCGCAGCCTGCACATGTACCAACGTTGTATCTCCGCCGCTACTGCTTTCAATGGGATAGTGGGGATAGCCCCGACAAACAGAACGTGATCCAGTAAGCGCCGCGGAAAGCCAACGGTATTCACGGGCAAATGTCACGACTTGGTGTATTGAGACCCACGTCAGCTGAACGCCTTCGCGCGTTCAACTGACGATGGTGATGGCGATCCCGCAGCATTCAACAAACCTCGGTTCATAACGCCGAAGATGTCAAGAACAATTCACCACTTCGTCGAAACATGAACCATTGTCTGCCAGAACTCAAGAAGGACTGCAAACCTATTCAAAACACCAACCTGGCTTTTCAAGCTTTGAATTACATTTGGGGGAGCAATCCCTCGTATAAGACAGGCGGGTTGAATGTTATAGGCGTCACTTATGACGCTAGGGTTGGCATAGATAACAGACTAGGCATCTAAAAAACTTATAGTTGGTGCCACGACTTTCAATCTGCGCTGCAACAGCTACTCGCTTGTGCTAATAAGCTGCACTGACGTCATCGTAATTATGGTTTTAAATCATTAACTCATTTAGTGACCGTGAGGTTTCAATAATCGTAAAACAGAGAATGCTACGTTTTCAGTGGCGCATGTGTCTGTGTGATAATCAGTTAAATAATTAGGTAACAACATTCTACACGCACTTCAATGTGACCACGGCACTTACGTATGAGCACTATTATGATTTGACCTTGGCGTCACGTGCAATCTATCTACATGTCGAACATCATGCGATGTGTTAATGAACGACTCCAGTTCTTCATATCGCTACCAATGACTGCGTTTCAGATTTGTACTGTCGAATAAGTTCTGCGACAAAGGAAAACACCTTCATAAAGTCGTAGGAAACGCCTTCGTAGTCGTAGTTGTAGGTCGTGGAAGTCAAAACAAGACAAAAGCTTCCGAGACAGACGGCACATTTGTTCTGTGAATCAGTCCGGCATATCCAACGCATTGCGGGAATCTAATTTTTGCGAAGCAGCCAGCGAAGAAATGTACATGCCACACTTTGAGCCACGTATTACATTGTGGATCGACGTTTTTCTGCAGCGTCTGTAGTTGCGTTCAAATGGGGTGCTTACCGGTCACGTTGATTGCACAAGAACTTAAAGGGCAGTTAATTATCTGCGTACCCTCCGCACTCATGTTACAGCACCGACGTATCATTTAGTTAAAAGAAGCGTAAGCAGAGCTCGTTCGCGCATTCTTACGGGATGAGGAACACTCGGTTATGTCTTCTTGTGTCATAGGACTACATGCGTAAGCGTTTGTGCACAGCATTAAAACCACCAAAATGTCACAAATAGCACATGTTTCGCTTGATCTAGGCTGACTGTCTTATAAAGTTTTGGGTAACCCGCACCGGTGGCATAGTCGTTATGGTGCTTGACTGTTGACGAAAAGGACACCTCACTAAATCCTGGCTTCGGCGGCCGTATTTCGGTGCAGGCAAAACGCTATAGATGCACGAGTGTTCAGATTAGGTGTCGTTAAAGAGCCCCAGGGGATGTTAAATTCCAGATCCCCCCCCTCTACGAAATCTTGTGTAATCATGTGGGGGGCTTTGGGACGTAAAAAAAGAAACCTACAATAATAAAGTCTTCAATTTCTATTTCATTTCCTGCGTTCATATGAAGAGCTAAATAACCGGTTGCGTATGCCTGCATGCCAAGGGGTCGTAGTACAGGAATATCCGCGAAACATCTGTGGAAAGGGGCCTCATGACGTGCACGACAGGCATGTCATGTCCATTTATGTCATGGCCTGTCCCCCAGTCTTCTTCTGAGCTCATGCCCTTTGATGACAATCATCGTGTAAACTAGGTTATAAAGACAACCGCGAAAACACTCAGACGTAGTCGGCGAAATAGATGGATATGTCGATGTAAATCAATAACGAACGACAGAGCAGGACGGCCTACATGTTTTTGACTCATCATGAAATACTTCACATTCCCCAAGCGCTTTCTCGTGGAATGCAAGAGCAGTCTTACGAAAGAAGCTTCCGATAAAGACAAATTACGAGAGCTTAGATTCGTTCCACACAAATGTCACGACAGCCGTAGATGGAAAGCCACGCTTGAAGGCGCTGTACGGTCATAAGTAAACTGAAACCAAGACTTTGATGCCGACATTGATCGACGTGCATATACGTCGCTCTGAACGAGCAAGCGGAGATATTTTCGCAGCCCGAGAGGTGTGATACAACGAACGAAAAATGTCAATGCGTTATGTTTGTTTTAAAAGCAGAGAGCATGCATACTCTCCGCAGAGATAAGCTACTTTGGTCAAATCATTTATTATGCATTTGACGTTTTTAAGCGAGTCCTCATAAGATTCATTTCGCAATATTAGCAAAGCGTATTTGATAAAGGGAAATATGAGTATCTGCATATGCAGGTAGTTATTACAATTTAAATAAAGGTCATGACAACTTGGATCGATCTGTGGAGGTAGCAGCGGGAAGTACATTCTGCGACCAAGAATACATTGCTATCTCAGCTCCTATTTTCTGCTACAGCGTGTGAGTCATGAGACATTTCTCCGCTTTGTCTACTGATGTTACTGTGATATAGCGCTTACTCAAGAGTAAAAATGGCGCAAAGAACACGAGACACAAACGAAGAATACATGAAAACAGGCGCCTGTCTTCGTGTATTCTTCGTGTGTGTCTCGTGTTCTTTACGCCGTTTTTAATCATGAACACATACCAACTTGCCCAACTGTCCGTGATTCCGCTTACTGCGGTGTTTTTTTTTGCTGCAAAAAGGGAGTACAATTAATTACAAATGATCGTGAAGCCCATGTTGGTATATGATAAAAAAAATCACGCCTTATCCACGAAGTGAATGATGATGAGGGGGGCGAAGCTCCGGAGGTAATCTGGTAAACCGTCAATCCCCGTAAATTTTGCCCACTCGATCATCATACAAAGACCTGACACACAAACGCGGGGGTGTGGTGTGATTATACATACAGTGTATTCACAATGTTTCATTATTTACATATTGATAAAGTATATACACAATGTTTTATTATTTACATATGGGGTAGATGATGATTTCGTTCAAGAGCTCTACGGACCACAAGGAGGGGGTTCCCCTGATTTTTTCCCCTCATCAGCGTCATCGTCATCGTTATCACGTGTAGTGGGTACATTCCACTATACTGGAACGCGCTTATTCTTCATGGTCATCAGGCGTCATCGTCATCTTTATCACGTGGAGTGGGTACATTCCGCTATACGTGGCTACCTACTACTACTACTACTACTACATACTACAAAGGAGGGACAGACCCACACCCTAAGGAGCTTTGCCCCTAAAACCAATGAATTCGAGTTACTTTCTAGCTGCCATACACTGAGACGTAGAGGTGCCTTGAGTGTCATAGGCTGGCCGGACTCTCCGCACCAATGTTATCGCAGCCCCTGCGAATCAATGCTATATGGTTGAAATAAAACATCGTTAACACAATCCTTAAAGACTGGTTGTTTTACAACGACTGTTTACCCTTCTAATGCCGTTGGTATCTAATGCACCTTCCATCTCTTCACCTGAGCTGCCTTATAATGTTTCCCGTGAATTAAACGATGTAATGCGTCGATGTAGTAATCTTTATTTCCAGAGCCTCCTCCCAAGAACTGGCTAAAAAATATGACGCCTCTTAAACCAAGGACTCGGAGGATTCAATGCGACAACACCACAATATCGTGAGCATCCAACGCCGTACAAGATTTGTTGTATACGAAAACTGGGAGAGCATATCGGTGCCGCCACAGGTGGTGATTCAATCCCAGCTGTGGCGGCTTCATTACGATAAAAGCCAAATGTTGAAGGTCGGTGTCTTTAGAGTTATGTGGACGTTAAAGGACGCCCAGGTGGTTAAAATTTTCGAAATATTAAGGTGTCTCATAATGATATGGTTGTTTTGAAGCGTAAAATCCCAACGGATATTGACAGCCCAAGGAGCGCACGCTCCTTGGGCTGTCAGGAAATATTGCACGCATGCAATGGAAAGCTATATTTGGACGAGTAGACAAGAAGCGAGCGCACATGTTTTACTGATAGATTGAAATTCCTTTCGAAATATGAAAATTAATTTCACCGCCTCCTTTTCCCGGTATAGCGCTTTGGACTACAAGCGCTTGAAGTGACATATATAGCGAACGGTTTTCCGTGTGTCTATTTATCGAGAATGCGGTAGTCATCGCGCTATTAACATGTCAGATGAGCGAAAAAGGCTGTTAAATATGACGTAGCGACAAGTAATTTTGGGGTTGCTGATTTAGGCATGACAGGAAGGTTGAACAAATGACAATCGTGCAGTAAAATTATTTCATTTTTATTTTTTGTAGCTCGCCACTCTGCTCGAATGTGTATATAAACGCGCCTAGCCACTACCCAGGACAAGAAGTTCTTGCGGTGTAATAACCATGGCGAAGGTTTCGAGCTTCTACATTGTGGCTTTTTTGGTCGCATTTGTTATTCTGTCGGTGATGCACAACGACGGCAAGTCGTGCGCCTACGCAACCCCAAATACACGTCGGCGTCTTGGTCCAGGAACCCGTCCACCAGGCAGTCCAAGACTACCTGGCGCTCTACCTGGTATACCATCAGATATATCTGATCATTGATTATGCCTTGTGCGTTATTGACTTGCATGAAAGAATTTCGCGCTGTAGTTCAAGAGTTCGCACAAAATCCTAACCTAATCCTATTCAAGAAGCAGGGTGATCAACAGTAGTTCAATCTCAAACTCCCGGAAAAGGAAGGAGGTGATGCAGGCTTCGTTCTTCAAAATTGTTATGCGAAGTAGTTCTAGTTTTCTTTAAAGTTGATGTAATGAGGTCGATCTGTATTTGGCTTGGAAGTGAACTAACCATACGGCGTGTTTCCAAAATCAGGGAAATATGGCATTTTTTCGATACCTCCTCAGTTGCTTTTTATGTAGCCGCTGGTAACTTAACATTTGAGAGAGTAATTAGGGAATGTTAAATGAACGAACTTTTAATCAGTGGAGTTAGGTGGTCATGTCAAGTGGGCTAATTGGAGTTCTTCATGCGAAGAACCAATTGCAGCTTTGTGATTTCTAAAAAGGGGCCTCAAGTAAAAATTCCGAAAAAATGAAGTCCATCCAAGTTGAGCGGCGAAATCAAAACCCAAACACAAAAGTGCACAACTGCCACATTCTTTTCTGATATCCATAATGAGTGAGCGTCATTATATCAACCATCGACTTACTTCATTATGTTCGTGCCGAGGCTGCGCTTTCAATATAGAACGCATGACGCCCACACGTTAACGAACGCGGAAAAACTAACCTCTGTAATCGTTCTCTTGAACAGTGAACTGATTGCGGTCGTCTGCTTGTTACGCTCAGTCCTGCTTAGGTTTCACTTTCGCTAGTGAATCTTCTTGATTCTTGAATTTCATTACGTCTCAACAATTACTAGAGGCCGAGTTTTTTATACCTTGAAGCTGCGATGGCTTCTTCTCATAAGGAACTGCAATTCTCCCACTTGACACAACAACTTAACTCCACTAAATAAAAACGTAATTTAATTAACTTTCTTAATTACGATTCTGAATGATGTCTTTAGCCATACGAAGATGACTGCAGCTAGAGAAGAAGTGAATGTGAAGGCTTCTAACAAATATAGCACTTCGCTGATTGTTCAAGATTTTGGAAGCATTTCGTGAAGGCCCCGCTACATCATACACGCAAACATCCCACCTGAACAAAACATTATGAATAGCTCTTCTGAATGTATATGTGTTCGTCTATAAGTGCAGGCATTATTTGCGTGTATATGTTATCGTTGGAAACACTCTCCAATGCTGAATAGCAATACACACATTAGGAATGAATTGAGCAGAGCGGAAAATCTTCCGATAGCACTTAAATGATATATGTGTTGTACTGGTGGTACTCTGTTGAAACTGAAGTGCAATAAGGTAACATATTCCGCGGCTTCTGCGCTAAAGGCAGCTAGCCTGGTTTTCTTGGGCTGCCAGCGAAAGCGACGTTTTCTTTTTTTTAGTACTTGCAGGTGACCAATGAACGTCCATTTTATATTAGAATTGCCATTGTATTTTTCCTATTAACAGTAGACAAAAGTGTAGATGACTGAAATTGCATGGAGATAATAGGGTTTTCGAATAGATGTACCAAAAGTTTGGGGCTCCAAAGCGCTTAGTGTGCGCTGGCTTTGGGTCAGGCAAGAGCTAAGATTTTCGCATAGCAATAGTTTGGCAAGGAAGAGTTTTCGAATAGGGTATTGCGCTCAGCGCATGCGTCTAGCGCTTGCGGTGCCGCGACGGCCAGAATGGTGAACTGCGATGAATAATAATTAAAATCTTTCCCAGACGATTACTTTTCTTACAAGTATTCACTAAAGTTTTAATTTTCCATGTTTGGTGGCAACGAATTCACTGGTAATTGCCGTAATTCTGTTGTCCACATAAACCAGCAGCCACGACAATTCAACTTGTAACAACCCAAGCTGAATTCACCCTACGGCCTCTGAAATCGATAACTGGATGGAGAATAGTGGGCTATTTTGCGGCCAATTTTCCTTGTATCAGTGAGATATGAGAAAGCGATAGCCTACTGCGAGCATTTACTAATTCATAATATCATCGATTTCTCAAATCAGGTCAGTTTGGTCTTGGCCGGCAGTCATTGCTTCAGTGCGTGCCACCATGTTTCTTTAACTCAAAGCCTTTGGGGCAGGTTTGGGGCTCCCAAAGAATTATTAAAATAGCGTCCCAACGCAATTCCCAAACGCCGCATGGGTGACGTAGATGTGCAGTGGCCTTGATTCTACTTCTCTGGCGTCCCAGAACTTTTGGGTCAGAAACTCTCGAATAAGAATTGTTAACATTTTATCGACCCAAAATATAATAGGCAGTTGTAAAACAGGGTACGCAAAGCATTACTTTATCGCTTGTCGCCACAGCGCATGCCTCATACGATAGATATACTTGGGTACCCACGTTACTACTACTGCTACTCCTAATAATAATAATAATAATAATAATAATAATAATAATAATAATAATAATAATAATAATAATAATAATATTTCTTTAACGATTTCACGTAACTAGGATACATACACAACCAACGTTATCTCGTCGTACTCAGTTCTAGAACTACCTATTATGAGAGATGCGGTCGTGGAGGGCTCCAAAAAGTTTGATGATCTGGTGTTCCTTAACGTGTCCCATCGAAGTACACAATCTTCTAGCATTTCGCCTCCATTAAAATGCGACCGGCGCGGTTGGGATAAAATTAAATGGAGATGACAACAGCGTAAAAGCTTCACGCGATTCTGCAACGTACCGTAGTCCACGCCTGCCGCCTCTGCGCGCGCACCACTTGTCTGGTAAACGGCCGCACCTAGAGGGACAGTAAAGAGTCTCCGAATTTTATTTATTTTTACATCTTCCAAACAATCTCATCCGTTCGTGCCGGCAGTCATGATAATTTCATTTGATGACTATCACAGCACTGCGGGCCGCACAGACTCTCCATTTCGAAACGCAATTCCCGCGTCCCTGCCCAGCGCTTCTTCAATCCTGACACTCAGACAGCATGGGCGACCGCCGTCTAGGAGTCTCTCCGCTGGGTGGTGCGCCGGGGTGCGCAAACATGAGGCCACATGTGTTTTTTTAAATGCGAATGCATTTCATAGTCGGGCTATGTCAGGCATCCGGCGTTGTGCGGCGTTGGCGTTGTGCGGCGTTGGCGTTGTGCGGCGTTGGCGTTGTGCGGCGTTGTCCGCGGAGGAGGAGGAGGAGGATAGGTTGAGGAGGTGTGCGCGCCGGCAGGTGTTAGATGTGAAGCATCTTATGGCGAAGCTTAATCCGGTGGTGGTGGTGTGCGGCGTGACCACCCTTACTGCGCATGCGCAAACCCTTTCAAAAAAAAATAAAAATAAAAAACCTCCTCTCTCCCTCTATCTCCTCTAGGCATCCCTCCCCGCGGCAACGACACCCTCACTGCGCATGCGCCTCCCCTCCTCTCTCCCCTGCTACGCTCCCCCCCTCTCTCCTCTAGGCATCCCTGCCCGCGCCGTCCACACTCCCACTGCGCATGCGCGTCCCACCTCTCTCTCCTCTCCTACGCTCCCCCCTCTCCTCTCTAGGCATCTCTGCCCGCAGCGTCCACACTCCCACTGCGCATGCGCGCCCCCCTCTCTCTCTCCTCTCCTACGCTCCCCCCCCTCTCCCTCTCTCGCCTCGCGACGCCGACACAGGCAGCGTCTGCTAGCGAGTTTTTTGGTTGAAAAAACCGACTGCTCGCGCTGCACAACCGTTCACTGGCCACCCCGTATATATGGCAATGGATCTTGACCTCCAAGGTGGTGCCGGTGGGAGATTTCTCCTGTGCGTTGTTGAACAATAAAAATTCGCAGCGTGCGCGTTAACTAAAAGCGGACTGCGAGTCTCTGTGTCCAGTCGGAGTCTTCTGTCTCTCATTGCACATTAGCAGCGATTGGCATGTTCCAGTAGGAAACACCGCTCCATCGCTGCGTGCTTTACGCATCCCCAGTTTTAAATGCGAATGCATTTCTTAGTCGGGCTATGTCAGGCATCCGGCGTTGGCGTTGTCCGCGGTGGCCTCGGCAGGTGTTATAGTGAGTGGAGAGGAGGAGCGCGCTCTGGTGCGTGAGGGCGCTCGCATCGCGGGAGCTCGGCGGAGCTACATATGAAAAAAAAATTTTTTTTAATAAAAAAAAAGAAAAAAAAGAAAAAAAAAGAACAAAAGAAATTTAAGAAAAAAATAAAAAAAAATAAAAAAAAGAAGAAAAAAAACACAAAAAAAGCAAAAAAAACAGGCGCTGCGCCGTGCTCCCGACCAGGCTGCAGAAATTAGGCGCCTTTTCCTTCTTCGAACCACAACCACCATACATAAATGGAGTGAAGCGCGCGCAAACTGCATTCGCATTTCCTCACGATTCCCTTCGGGGAGGTGGGGGGCATTTTTTTTTTACATCGCTTTCCCACCCGAACTTTTTCTAGGGTAGAACGAAATTTCTTCATGCTTTTTTCTAGCTCAAAGGCCATTGCAAAGCACAGAAAAAAATAAAAGACACTGTAAATACAATGGTTTTCACAGGAGAACCATGTCCATATACTGGACAAGAGAGAGAAAGAGAAATCTTTATTGAAAGGCAGAGAACTCAGCCGGCGTGTGTAAATCGCTGACTTGCTACTCTGCGTGGGGAAGAGGATTGGGGACTGAAAGACAGAAAAACATAGAGAAAAAAAATATAGAAACTTAGAATAGAATAAAAAAGAAGTAAAAAAAAACAGACTGAGTTTTTTGTCTCTTGGGCGGGGATGCTAGGATTCATTTGTTGCACATATGATATGGGTACACACATTCTGCTACCTTCCTTGAAAGGGTGTTTCTTTTGGCCCTGTAAGAAGGTCGATCGTCTCATAAAACACAAAAACAGTTCGTTCTGACCCAAGAAAACGTTTCTCGTGGTTAGCTGTCACACATAGCGTTCAGCACCACGAAGGGGAAGAACACCTAGGAGGGGACGCGCCTTGCGTCCTCAAGTCAACCTCATCAGACGCAGCTCTGTTCTCGTGCTTGATGCTCTTGCTAGATTCCCAGCAGCCCCAGTTTAATTTTTTGTGGCTGGGCTTCAAGATTTTCATGTGACGCTGCCTCTTGTTTTCTTATTTCCCTCCATGTTTAGCACGCTGTGCGCCAATTGCGTCAGGGTGTCCAGCATACTAGACATAAGTACATGCATTATGTTTACAGCACGAAAACAACGAGAAAACTTACTTAGGTACACATACGAGAGGACACAGCGCTGACTGTCAAATGAAAACGTTTTATTCAGGAAACGAATTTATAAAGGGAGGGCCGAACCTGCGCGCCTGCGCACACTTAATCGCGATACACACGATGCAATTTTTTTAACCTGGAAAATTAGAACTTGTTCCCACGTGTAAATCCTTTTGCAGTTCACTGGAAGTCTAGAAGTGCAATTTCGCTGTCATGGAGGGTGATAGACGGCCGCCTGATGCACTTGTCCTTGTTCTTTTTTATGTAGAAAGCTTCCAATATTTCTCTCGATAGGGTATCCATGTGTTTGTATATAACAGTGTCTTGGTCGAACAGGGGATAACATGCGCTGTCTTCACAATTCCTGCAGTGCGCCGCCAAATGGGAGCATGCAGCACTTCCTTTCGGATTATACTTGTGCTCGCTTAACCTTTTGTTAAGGCACCGCCCCGTCTGTCCTATATACACTTGCCCAAATGAAATAGGTATCTGGTAAACAACCGCGCATGCGCAGTTGACAAACCTCTGTTCATGTTTTACCGTGCACGTTGACTGGAAGTTGCCGCCTTGTCTTCGGGCCCTTCTTTCTGTGCTTGAGCGAATATAACCCAACTTGTTTTCTGCCGAAAAAACTACCTTCGTTCCATACCTGCTTCCTATTTTCTTCAGCTTGTGTGACAGGGCATGAACATATGGGAGAGAAGTGCTATTCTTGAGTGTGTTGTCATGACTATTGTTTTTCTTGTCATCTTTCTGTCCTTTCTTCGACTATTTTAGTAGCTTCTGAGCTTCTATGCAGACCACTGAAGAGGGCTAACCGGCTTCCTCCAATCTCTTGAGCTTTTTGGAAACACTCTTTCATCGTGTGCACGCAAGGCTTTGAGAGAGACGCCTTGATACATGACCTGACGATGCCAATCTTCACTAACTTGGAATGTGCCGATTGGTAGTTTAGACGCCACCGCATAAATTTGTGGCCTAGTGGTCACCTTGCAAGCGTACTTGTATTAGCCGCCCCAAGAGTGTTTACAACGGGACCTAGAAATGACGCTCTTCCAGCTTTCGCTGTGACTGCACTGCGTTTGCCGCGCAGGCCTGACGTTTGCGTTTTTCTGCTTGTATTTTAAGCTTTCATTTTCCGGACACAAATTCACCCAAACAAAGAGTTCCGTTTTTTCAAATCTTGCTGCAGCCTCCTTCACATTCCCAACGATGTGACACTATACAGTCTCATGTCTCGCGTCCACTTCTATCTGCAGGACTTCAACCACGTCCAGGAGGTGGTGCCGGACTACTTGGTATGCCATAATATATGTTACTTTATCATTATGACTTAATTCGTTACTGTCCTGCAAGAAAACAGTTAAACTGGCTCTCGCGACTTCCCATCACATCTGCACATTGTTTTCTTTTAAATGGCGATGATCAGCAGCATTGAAAAATAGCGCTTACGTAATAAATGTGGATGCTGCTTTTGTTGTCCATTTTCTTTCGGTAGAGCTACTTTAAGCATTTTTTTTGTAAATTATCTAACGAAGTAGCATTTCACTTGATTAAAAAGTGCAATATCTGCTTACCGGATTTGCAAACTTTGCAAAAAAAAAGTAATGGATTAGAATCGTATTCTCCTTTTAAAAAATGCAGCTGCTTCTAGTGATTACTTAGTAGCGTTTGACCACCACTGGAAGATGTAGAGCAAATTAATCAAGTATTCGTTTGTTTCATACTATCAAACTGTTGAAGTTTCACGTTCACCAGTTTGCGATGCAGTAATGACTTAGACAAGTAAAGCAGAACGGTAGGCCCGAAAACTAATACACAGAAAACTAAAGTTATGTTCAACAGTCTCTGAAGAGAACAGCGCTTCACGGTATGTAGCGAGGCACTGGCAGTTGTGCAGGAACAAGTCTACTTTGAACAAGTAATGAACGCGGAGCCGAACCACAAGACAAGTAGGAAAAAGAATAATAATGGGAATATGAATGGGCTGGTGACTTACAAAAGAGGGTTTAACATAAATTGACGAGAACGCTTCGAGCCACGGAAGGGAAAATGACTGCTGTAACCTCACGCTACAAGAAGAGAGCAGGGTCGGTTATTCAACAAACGGATGTTAAGGACATCCGAGTCGCAATCAAGAAGAAAAAAATTGGCATGGGCAGGACATGCAGCCGTAGGCCAAGATAACCACTGGCCATTAATAGTGACAAAATGAAGTCCAAGAGAAGGCAAGCGCGTGAGGACGGGGCAAAACGTTAGGTGGGCCGTTGAGATTAAAAGGTTATAGGGTGGAGAACCTGACCGCAGCAAGCACAGGACCAGCTTGATTGACGAAACACGTGAGGGGCCTTTGCTTTGCAGTAGGAGCAGAAAGGCTGGATGATGATGACCTTTCTTTAATCGACTAAACACGAGGATCTGCTGTGCCTCTGTTTGTCGCTTTTTTGCATCACCTATTTTTTGTCACCCCCTACTTCTGAAAACCTTTGACAGTCAGTTGGGTTCGTTTTATGAAGAACATTTTAGCAGCGACTCAGAAAGCACGCTTCTTATGCACGGTGAATTGAAGGGCGGTGTTCTAACTCACTAATATATTAAGTAATAGAAGCCGTTGAATATAAGAGAATGAAAGGCAACGACTCCCATCCGGTCGTTTGCTACACAAAGATTAAAATAAATCTAGGATATTTATTTGGATTTTGGCTCCCAAAACCACGATGTGATTATGAGGGCCGGCGTAGTCGAGGTCTCCGGAAGTTTTGGCCACCTGTAGTTCTCTAACGCGTGCCTATGAGCACACAGGCGTCTAGCATTTCGCTTCTATCAAAACGGCCGGCATTCGATCACGCAACCTTCGGGTGAACAGGCGATCGCCCTAACCGCTGCACAGGTGCAGAGCTCTCCGCATTTTTATTGCGATAGCAATTATATGGACAGTCTCGGCTGATTTTTGCCGTCATGTCCCTTATATATATATATATATATATATATATATATATATATATATATATATATATAATATAAGTAAAAGCCACGAAGAAAAATACCCGCGGGTAACAGTGCGGGAGCGGGGGGCGACAAACGCCGCTGAAGTGGACATCAAACGAGCCGGCCCACCTACGTCGCTCCGAGGCGTATGCGATAAGATCCCCCCCGCCTGTTCGACGAGCCGGGGAATGCTCAAGGAGAGGAAACGCCCCGCGCGTCTTTAACAAACGCGGAAAGACGCGAGGGGTGGGGGGGGGGGTTCCTTCATGCAGACACTGTGACCTTTGGTTTTACGAGCGCGGTCGTCGCTGGCGCACTCGTTATCTCGCAATCTCAGCAGCCGACAGCGGGCGACGAACAGTGTCCCTGGAGCGGCCGTATGCTCTTAAACAAGCATTTTGTAGAGTTGCGTCAGATCGGATCCAAAACAGCTGCCAGCCTCACTTCGATTAACATTAGAATTTGTTGCTATCGCATTCACTGCTTCACCCTTGCGGTGAAACTGTGATTTTTTATAAAGGAGGTGCTCGTAGAGTCAATTTATCTATTCCCTGTGCTTCCTAAACAGTCCCAATTCCGCCTGCTCTTGCTTCTGCAGGAAATCGTCCAATTGGTCCAGGACAAGGTGCACCAAGTGCTGTGTTACCTGGTATGTCATAATACTTGTAATTTGTTATTAACGGCGGAGCTCTTCATGATCTTCACCATGAACCGCCGCGCGTCCTCTTTGCGTAATTTTATTCACCTTCCGCTTCGCGCCCAGAACGCGTGCGCCCATTTTCGGGCGCGTGGTGCAATAAATCTGATTGGCGAGAAAACGATTACAGAGGGAGAACGAAAAAGCGCGGCAGGAAAATATGGACAAATATAGAAAAAAAATAGAGAAAGAGCAATTTTAAGGGCGAAAATTGTTTCGTGAAATTATATTCGAGCCGGTGTACTAACGGTCCGAAGGCGAGCGCTTTAGCCACTCGGCATTTCAAGCACGCTAACCGACAATAGAATGGCCCTCCATTGTATAGTGTAGAAAGGAAGTGAGAAAGGCAAGTGAGTATGATGAGGTGTTTTTGAGGGGTGAGAAGGAAGCATAGGAGGAGGGGAGAGTAAAGCATAACATATAAAGAAAGAGAGAGAAATGGAGAGAAAGAAACAGAGAGCCATAGCAAGACGTAGACAGAAACGGAGATGATGGGCACCTATGCAATACTGGCTAATGTTCCGAAAAGAACATTAGCCAGTATTGCATAGGTGCCCATCATCTCCGTTGTCTCTCCTGCGTTGCGCCTCCAGTGGAAGCTAAGCTAATTTTAACGCGATAGCGTTAAAGAGCTCGTTTCGCTGAAATTCCGAGCGAAAAATCATCATCTTGTCCGTGGCCGCAAAATCGAGAAACATGCAAATAAAATAAATAATAAAAATTTCCGGGTCAGAGTGAGGATCAAACCTAGGCCGTCTGCGTGGCAAGCAGGTGTTCTACCACACAGCCACGCTTCTGCTTGGGATTACATATAAAATACCTTCCTTTGCTTGGAAATGCAGTGAAAATAACTTTCATACTTTACAAACAGACGCGTCCTGTCAACAGGAATCGCAATACAACATGTAATATCGCTGTTATATTGCGTGGTCAAGCGTACACTGCCATCGGGTGTCATAAGATGGGAATATCATAACGACATTATGGTTCACAGCCGTCCACCCGTTACAAAAGGACTACACGTTACTGCGCGTATTCCCTTAAGACCACGTAGTGGGTGCATAGTCATATTCGTCTAACCCTCTTACCCTCTCATACCAGTTTTGGTCTACACCAAGTTGAGGAGGCGATCACGAGAGCACCCAGACATAAGCGGCGAGATAGATCCGTAAAGAGAAACGCTCAAAGTGCATTTGGTACCCTAAGAAATGCTTCGCATTTAATAAAAATCAGCTAAGGATCTTCCAGAATTATTACTTATTTTATTACGGAAGATAATTTGGACTACCTGGTTGTTCTTGATCGTCTAAACAACACGTGGATAATAGACCAACTGAACGTGACACAGGAGTCCTCGTATATGACTCAGTTTTCGTGCGTCGCTTATACAGTGTTTTGACGGTCTTGTTTTTACAAGCAAAGATTGACTCCAGTAGCGATAAGTGAAATCGCAGTTCCGCTTACCATGATTAGAAAAACCGAGTACATTTTACTACAATTCTAAATGTATAATGATTGTCAAATACATGTTAGCGTATATTTGCAGAAAAAAAAAAGCCAATAAAACATTCTTCTTTTCTAGCTGGTGGACACCGAGGACGGAGAGGTGGCTTCAGTTAGCACGTCTTCTACGAATGAAGAGTGATCATTCAGAGCCCCTGCAATTCGTGTCGATAAGACCGGAATAAAGCAATCTGAACAGCGAACTTATGGACTCTCCTTGTAGTACAACTACACTGCGCTTGAAATGCCGTTGGTTAATAATATGTGGCGTTCTACGTACCAAAAGCAGGATATGATTATGAGGGACGCCGTAGTCGAGGGCTCGAAAATTTGGACCATCTAGTGTTCTTTAACGTGCGCTGACATCGCACAGTACACGAGCTTCTACCATTTCGGCTCCATCGAAATGCGACAGCTGCGGCCGGGATCGAACGCGCGACCTTCGGGTCAGCAGGCGAGCACCCTAGCCGCTGATCCACCGAGGCGGACGGGATGCCGTTGGTTTTCAATGCAATGTATCTTTCATGGAAGAACGGCGATGTGAGCGAGTTTAAGCAGTTTGAAAGAACTCTAAAATGTTAGGAGAAGGAATTTTAAGAGCTCGTGTTTATTTTCTAGACACAACAATAATATATATTTTTTTTAATTTCGAAAGTTCGCCCAACGGCATACAGAGCTCAATATACATAGAGAGGTCGGTTTCAGTCATCTATATCAACAATGCTCTATGGTGGGGCTCATAGAGCCACAAATGTTAGTCCGGTGGTCTCGTCAATAATGAGAACTAACACACAAAAAAAGCCCTTAAATTTCCCCTTTCGTTCATTCATACCGCGGGTCTCGTTTAGGGAGACTGGATACCTAATCGTAGTATGGGAGGGATTACTAGTGAGCTGCCAGCTGGTAAAAAGACCACGTGCTTCATGACGCCAGCAGGCAGAAAAAAGAGTGTTCCACACTCGCAGTCACGACAACTAGCGGCGCTGACGAACACTCCCATGCTTAGGTGCACATATCTACCCCTTAAAGTGGACGGGGGATGACCACCGCTGTAGCTCAGTTGGTAGGGCATCGGAAGTATTCTCCCTTCCACGTCCACCTAAAACTAAGTACACGAGCGCCTAGAATTCCGTCTCCATCGAAACGCGAACGCCATGGTCGGGAATCGAACCCGCGACCCTCGGGTCAGTAGCCGAGCACCGTAACCACTTCACCACCACGGCGGTTGGTTAACTTTATTGCGGTCCTTGTAAATTTCATCTGGCAGTTTTAGCAGGGTGTACTTGAATAAAGGAAATATTTGTCTGTACATGTATGGGTTCATGTCGGGGTATTTATAGAAGGAACATTCCGTAGACATCGTCTGTATGACAATTCGAGCGATCCACGCACCAGGCGAACTATGGCCGGCTAAATAGGCATCGAAATTTATTTGAGGCGGTGATGCACTTCCAAGGTAAGGAGGGCAGAATAAACCGTAATGAGTCACTCATTACTGAAGCGGTAGTCCTGTCAAGGAGGATATAACAGGCTAGATGTAGTAGTTCTTATTCTGTTCGATCGTTGAAAATTGATGACTTCTTTGGACCACAGATGTCAAACTGCAATAGAATGGGAAGTGGGGCTAGCTAGAATACTTGCATGATTGATGCAGCTCTCAAACACGAAGGCGTAAATTACAGAGTGCACATGAAGTGCGCTGTCTGGCACGTGTAATGTTAAATGAAGTGTTTTCTATTGTCTTACTAATGCGCGCGTGTGATGTTATGTGGCGAATTTGGTTTTATTACTTACGCGCTTGCCAGCCATATTCAGCTTTGTCTTGCTGCATGTCTTTCTGGGAATAAATCAGTTGCGAGACAGCGCTCGTCTTGTGCGCTGCACTGTATATGTCTTCATGTTATGGGGCTGCATCAATCATGTCAAACTACTTCTTCGTGCTGTTCAACGAAGATACACAGCTGTATGCGGCAAAAAATATCTTTGTGCGCATTCATAACTGATCTTATCAATTACATCTCGTGACTACATTAGCGGAGTAGCTTAACTGCGCAACACACTGCTTCGTTGCGATATATGATGGAATAAATAAATTCGTAAAAACCTTACGAACACTCATCAAGTAATGACGTGATTGATTCTATAATATTGAAACTTAAACTTGTTTACATGTGCATCGTGCCCCAACGTGTATATAAACGTGTCTGACTGTGGTTGAAAACTCGCAACCTTTGAGGCGCACGAATGATGGCGAGTGATACCAGCTACCGAACGATAGCGATTTTTGCCGCATTATTTTTAATTGTGGCCACACTGCAAGACCAAAGCACGTACTGCGCCACCGGAATAAATCCAGTTGGATACAAGCCTAAGCTTAGACCCTTGGTTACACTTCGGCCTTCTTCTCAAGGTATAACGTAATTTTTCATGGCCTATTTACACCAATTCCACAAAGACATATTCCCCCTGGCTTGCCGCAGCCGTCAGATATGGTGGATTTACTGGTGGATCACTATCTTTCAAAATTTACAGATTTATCTCCAACTATATCAATACGCAGTGTAAGGAGGTCGTGTAACAGTGTAACACTCAGTGTAACATTCATATTCGCTGCCCCTAAGCTCCAACAAGGTTGAATTCGCATTTAGAGAGTTTCGGTGAGGTTGAACGAACGTTCACAATGACGTTAGGCCTGACTTTATATCGCGCTGGTCGCCAGCGTTCGCTCGATATCAGATGTGGAGTAATGAAACCAGCAATCTCTGTGGGGATGGTGTCTACCGGTCATCAGGAAGGTTATACAAATATAAGCTTGCTATATATACGACTGTGAATGTCACAGAATCTGTCCTATCACCACTCTTCAAGCTATGCATAAACAACGTGTAAAGACGTTTGTTTGACTCGGCAATCGGCGACAATGTCTAATGACGACAGTCAAGGCAGAGCACGGCTTCCCAGCTCGAGCGGCGTACTGTCAGAAAACAGCCGAAGAGGACAACCCACTTGAAGGCGCTGGATAGGGCAAATCCATTACAAAGTTGCAAGGCGCTCTCAAACACAAACAAAGCATGCGGTGTCTAACGATTTAGACAAGTGGATCACTTGAGTCTTCTTCTGAGTGGGGGGTGCGAATGGCTTGTTTAAGATTGTTCGAGATCGTTGTCTGGTTGGCGCATTGTAGATATCCATTGAAGGTTTACGCGTGGAGTGGTCTACGTATTGTGTCGACAAGCGACCTCCTAACTGTAAATTCTAAGGCATCTTGCAATGTTAATCAGCACGAAACACGAACACATGTCAAAAACACACACACAGGACCAGTCCTGAACTACCTACAGTTGGTACCAATTGTGAACAATTGGCATTTCAGGACTAGTCCTTTGTGTTGGTGTTTCGCCTGTGTTCGACTTTCGTGCTGAATACATTTGCGCTATGTCGCACAAAAGAGACCAAACCAAATCCCTCCTAAACCAATTGTATATTTCAGAAATATAGAACTTAGGCAGAAAAAAAAAGAACAGTAAAAAAACGCTTAAAGCTAGACTTCGCGTTATAGGAGATAGATAGATAGATAGATAGATAGATAGATAGATAGATAGATAGATAGATAGATAGATAGATAGATAGATAGATAGATAGATAGATAGATTGTTTTACTAGGGAAAGGGAGGACCGAAGGTCCCTGATAGGGAGATTGGGGGGAGGGGGGGAGGGGTGAGAGGCACACACTAATTCATGCGTGCCAAGCCGCTACTAATTCCGAAGTGGGCTAATGTCACAAGCTGATGAGGGTTCTCGAGTATGCCCTTTGGACCGCTTCCAAATCGGGATGTAGAAAAATGGCGTTATCCTTTCGATAATCATGTAGGGCAGCACAGTGTAGAATGAGGTGCTCCATGTTGGCTATGCATGAAGAGTGGCAAAGGGTACATATGCAGAGGGTAGAGGCGTCAATGCCCCTCTTCAGAAAAAAATATGCAGCTATTGACAACCACCTCGCGACTGTTTATATACATTGATTTCGTGAGCCTGTGAATACAAAGTTAACGGGTGATTACGATACTTCGCAATGCGAAACTAAAGCTGCCAACAGGTCTACGCGCTGGCCTAAGGCTTACGCCACACACCAACGATTCATGCAGAGGAGGATGAAAGGGATGAAACAAAGACCGTAGGTACATTGTACTGCTGCGGATAAGCTCACACGTTCTACGGCTGCCGATATGATGACGTGTTTGCGACCCTTCCCACTCCTGCATGCACGACCTCCTTGCAAACTCGCGCAATGAGCCCTCCGTAGGCGAGGTTCGTGGAACTTTGCTAGTTGGTGCAATTGGACGCACAAATAGTGGTAGCGCTTTGTCTACCGATGCTACTGAACGCACTGCCGTAAGAGCGACTCGGAAGCGACTCAGCCTCGGAGACACTAAAATATAGCTGTGCTCTAAATTCGCACAAGAGAGAGAGAGATCGGACGCGGAAAGGCAGGGAGGTTAACCGGAAATCAAATATCTGGTTGGCTACCCTGCACTGGGGAAGGGGTAAGGGGAGACAGAAAAGTAAGGAAGAGAGGAATGAGAGAGGGAGGGAAGCAGAAACACACACACAAACACAGGAGTGCCACAGGCGTTCAACGAGGAAATATCGGGAACGTTCATGCATTTCTGCAATTTTCAATACTCATTAGAGCGAGAGCCTTAGATGCCTCATGGAAGGCGAAACAAGAGTTACGTAAATAAGCATGTGTTGGCGTCACTGGGGCTTCACCGGTAACCAAAATTTGAAACTCCATCAAGACGTCATCCCTGCATTATCGGCGTCATCATGTGTTGTATTACGTCATATTACGAGACCCAACAAGTTGAAGTGATCCCATCACATTGTAATTTGGTCGGACAGAGGGCCGATCGTGGAGGCAAAAAAAAATCAGGCAAGGTGCAGATAGCTTCTATTTTATTATATATCTAAGAGGAAGTGCAAAACCACCATTGGTAAGGAAAGCTTTTGCGGAGGAGTGGCATCAATACAATTCGACTGCTGAAAAAAAGGATACGGCCCTTTCTTCCGGTCTTCTCGGGGAAAAATTTATTACTGACCGTGTGACTCTTTGTTCTTCTCATCTAGGGATTAATAGTGAATATTTGTGCCATCAAAATCTCGCCATTTCATAGACACCCTAAATTTTATCTAGCGCTACTGCAGTGCCATGTGGAGCAGATACGTACTGCTATTGCTTTCAGCCACAAACAGTTGAAAGCTATTGAAATCTCATAGGTATTGCGTTGAAAAAGATCCGTAAACAGGGGTTGTGTGCTCGAGCCGACGTTTTAACAAATGGACTTGTCTTCTTGAAGGCTAGAACTCCGAGGCTAGAAGACTAGTCCACTTGTGGAAACGTCGGCTCGAGCACGGAACCCATGTTTACGGATTTTTTTCATCGCAGGCTTCCATCTTCCCCTTCCTGTCAGTTATAGGTATGAAGTATGGATCATATTCATTGTTCGTGGTTTATCATTGAAAAGTACGTGTTAGACGTCGCTTTTTTGCAGGAGAACAACAAACAATACAAAATATCCGCAATTCTTTTATGCCTCTTTACTGGTTGACACTGCTTGTGCATGAAAAAAAGGCCCTGCAGATTAACTCACGCTTCATGAATGAAAATCTCTCGCAGGGGGGAAAGCGTCGACCTCGTCCGAATGGTAAACCAAGCGGATAGCGTGCTGTGGCCAGCTAACCATCCTTACATTTCTGTTGAAACCCTGGTACACTTTCATGAAAAAAAGTGAAGAAAAAACAGCTGTAATCAGCAAGTCATTGTAGATGTGGCATATTAAATATATGGCGAAATTAATTATCTCGTAAATGTGGGTATCATAGTTCATGAGTATTGGCCTCATACTGAGAACTTGTATTATGAGGAAAACAATCATACGAATGGTCGAGCTGTTGTTAGGTAAGTATCCACACAAGGAGTTTTTCCCAGCGCCATTGCGCATGATTACAGAGACCTTTATATAACAAGCAAAAACTAGCTTTCAAGCTGACTAGGGGCATTCAAATATAGCGTTGAACACAGAACTTGGGTCGCTAGATTCCCGAATGGATTGCATAAGTGTGCAAAGGTTCCTTATGCTTTGAAACGGAAAGCGCAATCTACAGATTATCCTCCTCTAATTATTGCTTTGGTGTTTTCTTTCGGTTATTTTTGTTCTTTGTCTCTGCATATCATTGCGCGCAGCAGTACAAAAATTCATTTGCAATAAAAAGTAATGTATTTGCCTACGCTTGTTTTTTATTATGTGCGTGTGTCTGGGGGGGGGGGGTGCACCAAGGCATACAGAGCGCTGGACTGCCAACGATTTTATTTTCGAAAACCACATACTGGATAGGCCCCACCTTGAAATATCAGAGTACATCAGCTATGCGCACCACACAATCGGCAGATCACTCTCGTTTCATCTCAATGAGTGCTGTGCGAAAATCTCTCCATCAGAGAGAAAGTTACACGCTGTACTTTGCCGTCCATCTTTGGCTCAAAGGATCATTTTCCGCTCCAGGTATTTATTGCGTTGGTTTATTCAAGCGTTGAGTGACAACAAACAAATCATTAATTTCGGCGAACACCCACACATCGCACGAAATGCACCAAGATAGCATCCCCTTGTCCGGGTCACATTGTAGTCGTGTCCTTTAATCCTCATTAAAACAACGCCCACTATGTCCAATGCAACACTGCCCTATGATAACGAAATCTGAGAAATCACATTGCTTATGCATTTTCTAAAGTTTATTGTTCAAACACTCTTGTAAATTCTTTTAAGCACACTTGCTCTAAGTATTGATAAATACGTAACGGTAAGTACACGACGGTGACCGACGTGACCTTGCTGCCTTCGCTACATTAATATATTAGACTGCTTTAGTTTTTTCGCTCCCGTTGAGGAGTAGAGTCGTCATGAGATTTTGTACTAAAATGACCGATGACGACTACACATGCCATCAACAAAAATTTGTCCCACACGGAAGCAATGGAGGCAATACTTGTCATGGTTATGTTTCTTAACTCTAGATGACCGCTGTTTGCCGATGTTGTGCTATTAGTGTGTCGGCCTTTCGCTTTAATTTCATCATTCATTGTGTTGTCATGCGATGAGGCCAACTTCGAGTTTTCTTTGTTGACGCAGTTAGTAAAATAATGCAACCCCACTGAATTGAAGGAAATGGCACAGTTTAATTTTAAAAAAAACGTTTGCAATTCAGTGTGTGAGTGAGTGAGTGGAAACAACTGGCTTCTGTCCACAACGGACACGAGTAAACTCAACGGCATCTGGCTCGGCCCACTCGGGTACCACCAGGTTAAGCCTGGCGGCCTTCGCGCGGGCCCTCTGCACGGCCAGGACTTGAGAGGTCTGGTCCTGTGCCTTAATGAGTTCTTAATTTCCTCTTGGGTGAAAGGGGGGGCCGACAGAGGCGCAGCTCCACAGGGCATGCTGGCAGTCCCACAGAGGCGCAACCCCAAAGGCATAACCACCACTCAGGGGGCAGTTCCGGGCTTGGGGACCGTTCAGGGTACACGTTCAGGGGACCGTTCAGGCTGCCCCACTCAGTTACGCAGACGCCGCCGCTAGAACTCCGTTCTTAGACGCGCGTATGCTGGCTACGTTCACCGACGTCCTCCCTAGGCCTCGACTGCAGGCCATCATCCAGTACTATGCCCAGCCGCCCAGTCAATCGCTTCCGGGAAGTACACGTTTCAGCATACCCATGGCGCACATCCGACAATCATCCCATGTGCTTTCCATGCGGTTACGGCGATCAGTTGACGCAATATTGAAATCGCGTGCAGCCGCCTCGAGTCGCGTCACTCGTCAGCAGCCAATCGAACCCCCCCATATAAGGGCACACCTCCACCTATGTTCCCGACGTCGCGCCCAGCTGCGTCTACTCACGCCGCAGTCCATGAGGCCAAGGCTGCTGCGCTATGGAGCTGTCAAACCACTCACAGAAGACCATAGCATGTATTAGACGTGGTTGTGGACTGTGTTCGCTCATTTGCTCTTATCGACACTGTAACCGCCGTATCCGTTATGCACTCAAAATTCAACCGTTTATTACGAAACCTGACGATGCCTCTTGCTGGGGTGTCCCTCTGTACAGCTAGCGCATAGGTATTTATCGTACAGCAATGTACACAGCTCGCGTCGTCCTTCGAGCCGCTCTTTACAACGTCGAATTCATCAAAGTTTCTGCATGCTCTAAAGACGTCATCCTGGGACGGGATTTCTTTAGCCGCCACGACACCGTAAATCATTGCTCAACAGCCGAGATAGAACTCTCGCAGTTCTCAGATTTAACTCGGGCAAGCAGTGCCTCGGCTTCGAGAAAATACTCGTCAATGACGACACCAAAGTATCCCTAAACTGCAAGTGCGCTGCAAGTTTCGAGGTGCTTGCCGTTCTTCGCGTGACATTTCAATTTGTTGCTATAGCATTCATTCCTTTGCCCTTGAGGCGAAACAATGCACAATAAATGCTTAATAACCTCCGTGAAGACACGTTTCACTTTCGTGTTTTACCGATTCCTTTGACAGAGGGATCAGCCATGTTTTTCATCACTCGATAAGCGCTCAGGGTACTTGCAAGCACCCACAGCGGATGACGCTCGACTTTGCATTGTGTAATGTGCCCGCGACCTTTAAGCTCATGATGGATACCATTACGCGCAATGAGGTTCGCGTAGAAAACCGACGACATTATCGACGTGGCACACGCGCTTGTGCTACGTCGACATTGTCGTCTATTTTTATTCGAACTTCTAGCACCTCCAATACCTGCAATGTTTTGACGCGTTTGAGCAATGCCGACCTACAACTGAATTTCAAAAGCGCCAACTTGGAGCGCGGCAGCCGACAATTAAAGGTTATGGCTTGTCCAAGTTCGGAATCCTCCCCAATCCATCCATGTTTCGCTCCATGGCCAAGATTTTCCAACCTACTTCCATCAAACTGCTCAGTCTTGTAAGGCTCTGTTCCTACTTTGGACGCTTCATTCGAAACTTCGCCACCACCATATCGTCGTTGACGAAGCTTCTTGGAAGTAACGGGCCCATAAATTTGTGGTCATCTGAGTGCAACGACGCGTTCGCCAAACCACGTCGTTTGTTGACGTCTCCTCCCATATTACGTCATAACGCTCCTGAGGCCCCTACCAAGGTACACATGGAAGCCAGCGGTGTTGGCCTCAGCGCTGTTTTCGCACAGCTCAAATCAGGATGCCCTAAATAGGCCGTGGAATATACAAGTCGTACGCTTAAAAAAGCCTATACGGATTACACCGCCACATAAAATGATTCCCTGGTGATCACGTGGGCCCTTAGAAAGCTCCACCCTTATTTGTATGGTCGCCCTTTTGATGTCGTTACCGATCATCATGCACTATGCTGGCCCACGTCATTGAAGGATCCATGAGGCCGTCTGGCCCGTTGGGCACTTCACCCGCAAGACTACGATATCAGCTTGATGTACCGCAATGGACGCCATCATGTTGGAGCCGACACCCTCTGACGCACCTCCTTGCTTGATGACTATGCCCACTGCTCCATATCTCACCTTGCCGTTTCTTCCATCGACAGTCACACGATGACTACCGAACTAGCCATTCTAAATATATTACGAAAGGTTTTAAAAAAGCGTTATTATACCAAATACTCGGTTTTTCTGTCGAGAATCTCAACGAGCCGTTTTAGGCAATTTTACATAGGCACTGAAGTTTCTATTGTTCTAAATTAACGGATAAGTTCACAACACTTCATGCGTAATTTTATTAGCTATTAAAGGTGGTGCCCGAAAAACTGTTTCTATGCTTAGTCATTGTGATTGTTCGATACGGAACAGCCTTTCTATTTTCTTAGACATGTGTGTTTTTCCTTTTGTAAGCCTCGGTAAGTCTTTTTTTACTGTGAGTAATCACCATTGCAGCTCATCGTAGCTAAAAGTGGCAGCAGTGTGAATAGCGGTAGTTGCCTGCGTCGCCTTGTTCAAATATGCAGTACGTCTGACATGTTTCTGGGCTTTAAATGTTTTCTCGCATGAGAAAAGTTGCTAAAGTATTGCACGTTAGTGTGTGTGTCGTCGACAAACTCTTTACGCTAACAGATCTGAATAATATGGAGAGTCATTGCAAATTTACGTCGTGTGCACATCTACAATGCATCACAAAAAATGTCGCTACCAGCGTTGTTGCTTCTGTACACCTGTCCCGTGATCCAGTACTGCGTAAACGGTTGGTACCTTTACGGGAAGGTGAAACTCCTTATCAGTACCAGGGCCATCGTTCGGAGGCTTCTTTTTGAAGTTCTCGTAAATATATCGCAATCCGGTTGCTGGTCGGTAGGCAGAGAAGCGACTACCACCATTTACTGACGCAAGAAGCAAAAACCACTCACAGCGCAGCGTATAAAGAGCTCTCATGTTAAGCAGCTAAAGCAACACCAATAAGTCAATTCGGAATGAAACAGGTATACTTTGACCAAAAAATACAAAACCTTTCATATGCTAGGAGAGATTTCATTCAAATGAAGCAAAGTTGGTTGCAGTTAAGCAATCTTCAAGCACGCATTCCTGTGAATACGCGTTTGCGGCTGAATTATATAGATCTATGATAAGAAATTTGCGAATGTATTGATTATATCTTAGGACACATTTGGAAAGTGTCGTATGGGATACAATAATTGGGGCAGCATCTTGCATCTGTATCTCAAATACTTCTGGCCTGAGTATCTTGTACCGCGTCGCGATATAATTTCAAAGTATCTTTTCCCAGCCGTGGTTACAGCTATCTATAAACTACTGCACACTGAGATTTTTTTTACACAAAGAAACAACAAATCTAACAATTTCCACAGAAGAATAAATTTTAGCTAAAATTACTCAATGCACGCAGCGCAACACGGGAAGTATGTAGGAAGGAATAATGCAAACGCTCTATACAATGGGTGACAAAGTCAGCATAGTTAAAATAGTCCGCAATGCTAGAGCTTTGTGCCATTATGCGATACATTTGACACAGTACTGCTTTCGACATAGACCACTCTTGAAGGCGATGAATCCTGCGTATGTAGTCACTGACGCAAAATGTGTCGAACCGTAAAAATGCCTTTGTATTCGCTCCGTATATTAAAAATCGATTAATCTGGAGGAATACAGGCGACCAATTTTCCGCCTAAAGCTGTCTCAACACTTAACTAGCTGAGTGCGAGCACAATATTTGCGCACACACCAACAATGGCAATGAGTAATCAGCTTCAGAATTTTGCAATACTACTGCCTAACAATGCAACTAGGGTCCTATTGCCGTTCGACATTAATGTAATTCACAAAAAAATTCGACGATGCCTCATTTTTTAGTGCAGCAATAGGTGCATGATGAGACAGATTAATAGTCCGGCAGTCAAATATGATGTTTCTTTGTTCCTCTGCATCACGCTGAAAATGTGGCTCCCTGGTAAGTAGAACACGCTGCCCTGGAGGTGCATCAAACATGGCGAAGATTTCAAGCTTCCAGGTTGTTGTCCTCGTGGCCACATTGGTTTCATTTTTGCCACAATGCAACAGGACAGCACTTGTTTAGGTACTGCAGAACCTTAATCGCTAGCCGAACCTGCAGATATGTCTAGTACACATCAGCAAAAAAAAAACGGCGACGTCGCAGTAAGAAGGAATTTCTGTTCTTTTCACTTAAAACGAAACAAGGTTGCTTTTCGTCGCGAGGACTAGCAATTGTGTAGGTACATAGGTGCTTAACGGGGCCGCACGAGCTTTGGCTATTCTTAGATTTTGGTGAAAAACCACATGCCCTGTAATATTACGACGTTTCCTTAGCTGTTATAATTCCGGCTTGTATGATATGCTTTGAGGTCGTGTAGATATTCTTTTTGTATAAAACATTTGCATTTTAAGTGCTAGCGCTTGAAAGGTGCTCTGGATTATAGATATGTGAGAACATGCCCGATGTTTAGTTCGATTACCGGTCAGGGCAGGTGAGATTGGCTGTAAAGGCTTGTGCACTGCGTTGCCAAACACACTTTTTTATTGAATTATAACGTTTTCGCGTGTCTGCATTCAATACAGGCCCGAAGTTTGATCACTTTAGGGGTGGACATTCATAGCTTTATGGCGTCTAGGAGTCACATGCGTATGTGCATGCCCAGTTATCTCGAAACTGATGTTCTCGGTTCTCAAAACCATCATTTTGTAGTGGTTCAGCGGAACATAATGTGACAATCTCATATTTTATCGAGGCCGCTGGTCATTTTGCGTTGCTACATTTCACTGTTGCCTGGATATGAATGCATCACCATTGCTGTTGCCTTCAACCAATTAGGAGTTGTCTGACTAGACAGGTGGACGAAGCAGGAACTCACGGCGTGGAGGCAGCAAAAAAAAAGGGAAAGAAAAATGATATGTCAGGCACACGAAGACCAAGCTCTGCTTTCCCCAATTTACCTCACTTTGCTTATTGGCCCACAAATTGTGTGCTTGAAAACAAAACAAAACAAAAAAAAACAGGTGAACTCACTGTTTTTGGAAGGCTTTCTTTTGCAGAAAGCAAGAACAAGCGGAAGTGCTCTACTATGCAAACTCGGGCCGTTCCCTATTTGGGCGACTAGAGTATTTGCTTGTAGCAATAGTTCACTCTTGAAATTACAACTGCAAAATAAAATTAATTGTCACACACATGATGTGAGTGCCGGCCTGCGGTTCCTACCCGTATACCCCTGCCTTTGGTGTACAGGTATGTGCCACACGTGACTGGAGGAAAGCATTTGATGAATCACACGCCAGTATTTTCGCGTTATTTAAGTGAGGGACCAGGTGGTCGCGTTTCTAATACGTGCATACCCTGCTATGCGAATTTTCGCCAATATCATGTTAAGAAGGTGACCATGAGAGCATCCCGACGTAGGCGACTAGATAGATAGATAGATGGATGGATACGTGAGTACAAACGCTCAACGCGCCTTAGTTTCGCTAATATATGCTTCGCATACGATGTACATCAAGTTTTATTAACGAAGGAGACATTCACATTGCATGTCAAATGAAGCCGTATGTTTTGAGAGACTTCATGATCGGCAACACATAGCAACAATCGTTTGCGACAATGCCGAAGCGTAGGAACAAACCGAACGCAAGTTCCGCAGACTACTCGTAGATTAGGCTGCGCAAAACTTGCCGCACGTCACAATTTTCGTCAAAAAACAAATCCTGAAGGTCATCACAGTTGAGTATGTAACTGTAGGAACAAAATGTTACGGTTTATAAAAATGCAATTGTGATTCCCTTCTTACAGTGAAAATTGATTAATTTTACGGAATGTAAATGTCACATCTTAACCTCAAGGTATCTGTTGAAGACGTATAGCTGACTACAAGTTCATTTTTTTTAACATGGCTCCAAGAGCGCTTAGTAATTCTATTCAGCTGTTAACATTCTCGATTAACATTGCAATGCCATTTCCGCATTGCCTTTTCAGTTATATATAACTGAGAAAATAATCGATCACGTTTAATATCAGTGCAGAAATAGGTTAACGATAAGAGATATTGACACTGCAGAGGTCAAAATTGATGTTCATTGGTTCCTGAGTGCCATGCTCCAACGTGTATATAAGAGTGACTTGCTATCAGCCAGAACACGCAGCCCTTCGCTTTCTTTAACCATGGCGAAGATTTCAAGCTTGCACTTCGTAGTCCTCGTGGCTGCATTGGTGTTCATTTTGGCAACATTTCAAGAGGAAGGCACTTTATTAGCCACTGCGCAACCCGTTCCTAAAAATAATGGAGCAGATAAACCTAAGGAGAGGCGCAGAAGAAGACGTCGGGGTCTCAGTATGAAGGAATTTTTGTTCTTTCTGCTGTAGTTTAACAAGATTGCTTATAGTAGCGAGGGCTAACGATCGTGCATTCACAAGAGTTTAGAAAGGCGCAGCACTACCATCGAATGCTTACAGATAGAGATCTAAGGACAAGCGCTTGCCTTGCAGTATTGCGACGTTGCTTTTTTAAAATTGTCACCTCCCTCTGCAGCGGGTTCGTGAAAGTATTGGTTTTTTTAAACTTTAACTATCGAAACTGCTTGAATTGTGTAACGTGTATTCCGAACTCCAGAATCGTGAGAAAATGCCTGATGTTGCTGTCCCGTTTCCCACACACCCCACGGCGCATGCGCGTCCCCTCCCCCCTCTCTCTCCTCTCCTACGCTCACCCCCTTTCTCTCCTCTAGGAATCCTCTACTCTACGGGGCGGCCCCCCGCGTCTCACACCCCCCCACAGCGCATGCGCGTCCCCCCCCCCCCCCTTTCTCTACTCTAGGAATCCTCTTCTCTACGGAGCGGCGTCCCACAGCGCATGCGCGTCCCCTCCACCTCTCTCTCCTCTCCTACACACGCCCCCCTTTCTCCCCTCTAGGAATCGTCTACGGAGCGGCGCGCACGACAGGTGGTGCGACAGCTGCATACTCCGCTGGGGGGCGCCACGGTAGTTACGCGGTAGTTCCGCGGTAAATTTCCGGAAATGGTACAACTTACTCAACTGCTTACGTGCTGAGGAGTAAAAAATATGAAGCTGCGATAACGAATTCTCGTCCAGTGAAATTGCCATGCTCAAAAAACGCAAAAAGCAACTCTTCAAAGAATGCCTGGAACGGTCCACTTTGGGCGTTTTTTTTTTTTCGTACATGCGTTTCCAACATTTCATGACGTTCAAATGGCTCTCACGTGCCCAAATGACTTTTTTTCCCGCTCAAATTATTTCGAGAAAATACCGTGGAAGTAATGTCTCTATGTGTTATTTGCTCAGATTTTTAGAGAGAAGTTCATTTTTGCGGAGCGCCACGATTGGGACAGTTGGCGGGGAATGACCCAGTGGTTTTCTGCTTATTACTTTTGTCCAAAAAATGCAATGATATACCGCTGGTTGTGACCGCTTGCGAGTTTATGCGTGCTGTGATTTGAGTGCTTACAAATCCTTCGCGTGGGATCGACCATAACGTTTTGCCGGATGTGCTGACGCGACAGGTCGGCGACCAATGATGGTGGCTGTTCGACGAAGAGTTTGGCTGGTGGAAGCAAAATAAAAACTATTGCGTCTGCTTATCGTTCATCCTGAACCGCCGCGAGGGAAAGATACTTCTAGGAAAGCACATGTCACTTCCGGCATAGATAGATAGATAAATGGCAACATTTATTCGTGTCCAGAAGAATCTTCACCCCGTCTTATAGCGGCAAGACTGCGGGCCGCTCTGACGTTAGGACAGGAAGGCCAGGCGTCACCGCCGCATCATGGAGCTTCTGAACAGCTTGGGTGAAACCAGTCGTGGTTCTTGAGAAATGAATGAAATACTTCCTCCGTCATTCCGCGGTCCATGTTGTGCTGTAAAGAGGGGCACTCCCAGAGCATGCACCTAAAATCGCTAATCGCACCACAGTCGGGATATAGAGGCGAGGCCTTCGTGTACGGAGGAAGCAAAAAAAAACAAAAAAAACACAAGCATTGCGCAATGTGACAGAAAAAAAAGAAAGAGATAAAGGAATGAAGAAAAAAGAAAAAAAGGGAACATAGCACGCAAGAAACGCGCACGCCATTGTTTCCATGTTGTTTCGATGGGAGAACAGCTCCTGAATTTTTTGTCGGTTCTCATTTTTGTTTTGTTCTGCATCGAAAATGAAAAATAAAACATGTGATCTCGCGGTTTTTGAACGCATTCCTTTTGCAGACTGCAGAAACCCCAAAGCGATCCCTTGCTCTCCTTTTGGACCTCGGAGTGGTCCTGCCTCGGACGACTAAGCCGTTTGCCTGCAGGAGTTGTGGACATCTCAAACGAGAGCTTTGAAATAAAATTAGTTGCTTCATGCATGATGTGTGTGCCGTCTTTGAATATATATTTCAAGGCTTTACCATCGTAAATTGCTCAACTGAGCACATGTACAAAATGTGTGAGTGCAAAAGGTTGTGTATCATTTGGAGCAAAATATTTCGGCTCGCCGATTTAGTAGTTTGCTAAAATTAGCGCAACTTCGCACTAGTGGTGCCAAGCCTGAAGAAAGCGTGGAGCTGGAAACCTTCTTTGTTTTTATTTTATATTCTCTTTCTTTCCTCCTCTGTTTTTTTTTCTTTTTGTGCTTTCCAGTTTTTCTCTGTCATTGTTTCCTCTGGTTATGTCTATTTCTATTTTTCTACCTGCTTTTTGTCCCTTTTGCTCTCTCTCTGTTAATTTCTCAATTGCTTGCTCTTGTTTTTCTATTTTTATACATAGTATTGCGTGTTTTAGGCCAAGCGATGACAGCGTACGACAGCCTGGGCCCATTAAATGCTCCGCACTAAATGTCACCATCAAGGCGCTCGAAGAACAAGACGAAGAGAATTTTTTCTTGGGCGTAGCACGCACCCAGTGCGCTATATATCGCTACGTTATCGTCGTTTTGCCTACGTTACGCCTAGTGATGACAGCGTACGACAGCCCTTGCTACTAAAGTGCGGAGTACTTTAGAAAATCGTGGCAACAGATGAATAAACTTCATCATCCCGATGATAACAGGGATGGAATCCTAAAAGAAGCCTACTCCTGCAATTTATGCACTTCACGAAGTGCAATAATTCTGTACAGGGCTTGGCCACTGAAATGCGCTTTGTAGAGTGCATGCTGCTGGCGGCAACGTTAACGGTGTTGGTGAGAGTGTTTCTGACGCATGGCGACTGTATCCGGTAGATAGTCGTTCAGTCTGTGGTTTTTGGTGATGCCGGTGGAGAGCTCTTATTCATGACTTAATAAAAATGTCGTTCGTGTGTTGTGACTGGTGTAGTTCTGAATGCTGCGCTAAATGCATCTCGGCCTCTGTGAAACCCGATGAAGTGCGTAGCGCGGGAACCCAGGTGTTCGCGTTCTTATAGTTTCTATCTACTACTTCGCTTCGCAAACCGTCGATGACGTCAATGTTTAAGGGATAAGCATTTAGGGCGTCTCCGGCACAAGTAGAATTCTGCTAGGGAGATTCACAAACATCGTGTGCGACACGCGCGCTACCTTTCGATGTACTTTGTCGACTTTCTGCTTTTCACGGCAGTTGATAGTTGACACAACTACCATCGGCAGTGAGTTCCATGTGCTTGTTTCCCCTTCAGAGGTAGCGGCGGAGAAGCGCCGGAGGGAGGAGCACTCGCACGTTTGGCGAGGTGGTGGCGCCCTCTCTTGCACGTTGCGGTTGTCAGCCGCAGGCTCATGTAGCGTTGTGCCAATTTGAGGCTCACTATTGCAATTAATTCTTGGTTATTTCTGTTCTTTATATCATTTTACACATCGTTCGTTTTTTTATGCGAGGTTTTCGGAATTCCTAGCCTTGATTTAGGCCTCTATTGACCACTTCATTATAATGCGGTCTCGCCGCATGATATCAAAGATGAACGACAAACAGGCTCCTAAAGTACCTTCGCTTAAAACACTGCGCTCACGTGCGACGCTGCGCGAAGTGCCTGGAGCTGGCTTGTGTGCGTTAATAAGGGTTGCAGTAGGTTACAGCGCTCCAGAGGCCCCGCGTAGAACAACAGACTGAGCGGCTATCAGGCGGATGCACTCTTCATGCGTCACATCACAAAAGCTTTCGCCATCACCATCACTTTCACCGCCAGCAGTCACGCCCTCTGAGAAGCGAGTTTTAGTCGCCTAGCACTGTACATGGTGTTTCATCGACGAAGGAAGCGTACACAATCCGTGTCAAACGAAGGCATGTGGTTTGCTAGACCACTGGTTACAAAAGTCTGGATGTAAATGCTAGAATCGTGGAGCCTGAATGAAAACTAATGAACGATGTTCTTAGGATGAGTCGCTGCTGAACCAGAATGAATCTTAGCATTATCGCACGAATGAGGAAATTTTTTTACCGTTTAATGTATTCCTGTAGTTAAGCAATACGGATTAGTAGTCAGTTATTGTAGAGGCTGCTCGGAACAGTAGACACAGCATTTGGGCACAGCGCGAGATTAAAATGCTAAAACACAAAAAGAACGATTCTTATTGTGTAAAGGCATATTGCGCGAAGCTTACAACCACTATGCGCATAGGAGATATTAATATTGCAAAAACAGCATAACCTGTGTAGCTATAGTGCAGGGGTCTCAAACTCACCTCAGCCAGCGCGCCGCAGTCACGCTAATTACTCCCCGCAGGGGCCGGGGCAGTGAAGAATGTAGGTAAGAGCGGGGGGGGGGGGGGGGGGGGACTTTGTTGAAAGAAAACTTTCCCATATCTCATATAGCGATCATTTCTGAAGGAACTTGGGGCCAGGATTCCAACCACATGTCGATACCAATCTGCAAATTGACTCGAATCTGGACGCTGATTAGAAATACAATTTTCGTTTTACTGTTATGTTTCAAAACAAAGTGACACATGGGATGCCTCACAGAGTCAATGCTCTAAACCAGTCAGGTCTGTGAATCTCATAAGCATACTTAATAAGAAATTGTCAAAAAAATGTGTGGTGAAGACTGTCATGTGCGGGCCGTGGGCCGCATTCGAGAGCCTCGCGGGCCGCATGCGGCCCGCGGGCCGCGTGTTTGAGACCCCTGCTATAGTGTATGGACCACAAACTGTAGTTAGGAAATGAACCACATTATTGCAGTCTTTGGAGAGACCTCATTGATCTGTGAATTTGACCGTAGTTTTAATTATTTACTTTTCTCTCTACCCATGAGTGTCAGCACCACAAAGGACAGTATAAAATTATCAGGCGTATATATTTTTCTTTGTTGAGAATTGAACTGAAGTCACTGAGTTTCCAGTTCCTGTGCTTTGCAATCAACTTACTAATACAAAACTCTGGTACAGAAGTTCGGCAGAAATAACACGAAGGTTCGGTATTACCAAATGCAAAGAAAATTAGCCCGCGCATCGACAAGTTTTATGCATTATACTGTGATCATTATACCCTACTGTGATGTAGCGCACTTTGGACAGGAACAAAGGAGATAAGAACTAGCGAGTGCCGTGTCCTTCTTGTCTCCTTTGTCCCCATCTAATGTGCGCTATTTCCCCGTGTGGTATATTGAGGAGTTTTGTATCATTACACTGGGCGAAATATCGACAAGGAAAATTTTCGGAAGTATGTTTTTCCTTCGACAGCATTCCAAACCCTGCGTCACACAAAGAACAAAAAAAAATGATCTGATAGGGACGCATGGAAGAAATAACTTGAAGCTTCCGTGTTACCAAATCCAACAAAGAATTGTCTACGCCATGACAAGAAGAAAAGTCATAGCCGAATTCCTTTGGCCAGTATAGATGATAAATGCTGTGGCAGTACAATGCATCATCATGAATAAGATAGTTAAGGTGACCTCCCACAAGCCAGCTGCGTAGGAACGCTTTGTTTCTGGTTACAGACAAGCCTCTCCTTCAATAAATCATGGTGTATGCTCCAAATAAAGCAGAGACAGTCAAGTCGTTGATATGACGCACTGCTGCATTCCACCGACGGGAAAGCGGGTTTAACTTGCGTATGATGAATTGTGCAAATACTGAACTATTCTGAAGTTCCTGTTCTCTGAAGTTCCTGTTCAAGAAGCATATTTCATTCTTCATTGTACTCGCTAAGCGGAAATATGCTATATGAAAATAATAGGGGAATACTATCATGAAAACTCCGGTGTTCGAAAAGATTTCTCAAGTAGTTACGAAAAAAAATATTCATAAGAAAGAGGCCTTCATTTCGCGAGACTACTGGACTATGGTACTCTGCTTTTCATGGCGAACCATTGAGTGCTTCTTATGTTCATCGCCGAAACCAGCTACCATTTACGTACTGATTGATTTATGCTGTTCGAAACATATTCAACGTAAAAAAACAATAATAAGGTAGGGTAACTTCATCTTTGCACCTAAGCCATTTAATGACCTTTCACGTGAAATACTGACGAATGCGAAGAAGTGGACTATACTACAAAAATAGGTTAAATATTATTGTTCCATTCTCATTCCGTTGATAACTGGGTCCTTATGTAAGCTTGGAAATGTCATCCTGAATCTTCCGAATTAATAGTTTTGAAATCAATTATGGCTGCTTCCCACTGCGTAGTGCATGTTTGCGATGTATAAGACTATGGCGTTTTAGACCTAACATGACCTTGAAACAGCTATATTTCAAGCTTTCACTTAAAAATGATTTCAGCACCATTTCATTACTGCAGATTCGAAACGCGCGTTCGTAGTCGAGAAGACCCTCGCTTGAAGAGCAGATACAAAGAATAGTGAGATCTAGAAAAAGTGCGATGTCAATTTTCGCAGTCAGCTGCAATAATGAGTGGAACAGTGAAAGATTCAAGTAGGTTATGCTGTACGAATGAATGCACCGAGAATATTTCCTTATATTCAACAGAAAGTGATAGCTGTAATTGTTTTTCACAGCTTACTCAAGCATGCAGCTTAAATTAATAACAGCTTAAAAATATCAAAACAGAGAAAACATTCACAAATTTTTTACGCGAGTGCGGCTAACATGATGTAATAATTTATTCTGGAATGGGCATGATGAGTAACTTATATTTCAAGCACAGCTATTTCTACGTGATCTTCAGATCTATGCATCGCTCATAGAAGTGCTAAACAAAAGTAATTGTATAATATATTTTAGCATTAGATTAGTAATTCTGATGAGTCACATGAGACGGTGAATATGTCTTAGTTGTCATGAATTAGGACGCCATAGCACTTCAGTCAGTTTGGACAAGACACGAAACTCTGTGTGGCTTGAAGATTCCCTGTTCATTCGTAACAATGTCCATACATAGCTCTAGATATACAGACTGCTGCACCATCACAAAATAACGCAATATCTTCCTGTCCTTCGCAATGAAGTACTTAAAGAAATCCCCAAAGCTGAAGCTTTTATGTGGAAACAGATTTTTTAAATGGCTGAGTAATCCAATGAGGAAAAAAAATATATCTGTTGGAGCGCTGTCTGCTAAACTATGTATATAAATCTGTCTGTCTCTTAGCGAGACACTCAGCAGCTAAGTTCCATGAGACATGGCGGAAGTTGTGAGCTTGGAAATTATTGTGTTGTGACTACGTTAGTTTGAATTTTACGTATTATGCAAAGGAGCGGCAGTTTTTGTACGAGTGCATAAGAACTTCGAATGTGTAAAAAACATTCTGTTAACAGTAAATGCGAATTACCGTAACTTACCAGGAGACTTGGACGATCGTAAATTTTCTGGAATCAATTACTTTATACCACCAGGTGTGGCGCAGTTCAGCTTGATTGTGCGACCAACTTATGTGAACGGATGAAGGTACAGAGTCAGCTTTAAAAATTTTTACAATCATTAGACATTAGGTTTGGCATTTAAGGCATTTTTGAGATACTTTTCTACATGTTGCCTGAGTTCTGCGTCGGGAACGATTGCAAATTAATCTTTTTTTGTATAGCATGTAGTGTAAAAGTATACGACTTATACCACCTTGCGTATTGATTTATGGAAAAAGCAGTGACATAATCCGAAGTGCGATACAAACTGGCGTTTCTCAGATTGGTTGGTATGGCGAATTGACAAACATTGCCAAAACCACGTTTAACTTTCGGACAACATTGAGTTCCTGCTTTGAACGCAGGTCAGAAAATAGATTAGTTATACAGGGCGGCCTTCCATCGCTTTCAAGTGGTCTGCAGTTTAAGTGATAAGAATCGCCCGGATATATATCTATCCGTTTTTATAGGGTATTTGACTCCAACATTGATATGTAGGGTCCAGAATAAATAGATTTGCTTTGAACTCAAGTGCGATAATTAAATATTGTCGGCTATACACAACCTCCAGGCTATACTCATGCGAATATTTTAAACACTTGCAAATAAGGAAGAGCATAAAATGTCAGCGAAATCCATGAATGCGACGCTATTATGAATGCGAGAGGAGCTTCCTAGATTAAGTCGGGTACAGGCGTGCATTACTGTTTTGTATTAGGTGCGTACATCTGTATTTGTGGAAATATGGTATATTCAGCCCTGGGAGAATTGTAACAATCCATCCGCTTGCCACCTCCTCCATCAAAACTCTTGCTATGCGATTGCACCTCAAGAATTTATTACGACTGAAGATTATTGGAACGTTCTGCATTAATTGAGCATGCTGATGTTAGTTGCACATCTCAAGCAACGGAAGCCAATTTTCATTCAGAATATTTTCATGTTCACATACATTCTTAAACATTTTACTTCTGTACTAAGGATTTCTACCATGTCATAAATGACCCATAATTTGTCTGGCTCAACTTTCAATCCATGGACAGAGGTTGCACATGAACATATATGCTCTAAAATAATTTAAAGCCAGTGCTACGGGTTAAGCACTGAGCACAGAGTAGTCCACATAGTCCAGAAAACTATCTGGTGCACATTAATATCACAATCACCCAGTAAGATCATTTACAATGGTAAAATGAACTGCCAAGCCCTACAAAGTGGTCAATGAGTTTGTTTTGTTTTGGTGCACAGTGATTCTGTTTGAAACGTAGTTCAACTCATCGCTCACAAACGCTTTCCTTTCGCAGACGATTGGATGCCACCCAACACATTTCTTCGACCTCGAGTGCCACATTAGAAGGAGGACTGAGCTGTGGGCTTGTAGGGACCTTGTACTACGAAATGAGAAAGGAAAACAAAATTACTCGAATCACGCGTGACTGTTGTGCTGTCCATTCTAGAATATACAAATGCTTTATTTTTACGTGAGTATTCTTTGTTAGGTTTTTGCAATTTAGGAGTAAGAAAATACAGCTGCACGCATGCGTTTCTGAAAATTACAAGTTTTCTCGAATAAATGACAGGCTATTATACAGGTGATCCTCATAAATATTGCTTGTAGAGTGAAATAGACAGACAAACGCTCGGAACAAAAATTGGGATAACACCACTAACGGAAAGCTTGTTCACTGTATTTTTTTTGTGGCTTCTCAGATTGAAAAATTCTACTTACAATATATCCAAACTTTTTTTGCAACAAACCACTGAAAAATAAGCGGCTATTGAGAGGAAGTTTTACGTGGCGCCGCAAAAAAAAAAGAGTTAAGAAAGATGTGTTGTGAATCCCTTTGACATAAGCAACCATCGAACAAGAACTACTACTGTTTGACAATTTCTTTGCCAACGTTAATTGCTTATTCGTATGCGTTCGCATTAAAACGTAAAATCACTTTTCTTTTTCTAAACCAATCTAAAAGTATTATATACCATATCTATATTCCAATGATGTAACAGTATTTTGTGCCAAGATCCCAAATTGCTCGCGTCACATGAATGAAGCAAGCCATTTCTGAACCACCTACGCTTTTTCTATGTCATGCGAAGTTCACCATAAGCTTTATTTCTCATATTTGGTTGCCCTCTGTAACTTCATGATGTGATAATAATTAGACACAATTATGTCCCGCACGTATTGAATGAGTTTCATAGTGTGGTAGACCACTGAGTGAAACCGAAATATTCCCCGAAGACTGAAGGATCGGGTGTGTTGGTACAACATGATTATGAGTGCAAATAAGCGCAACCGACAGGAGGGGACAAAAGGGAGGATACACAATCTGCGCTCTGTGTCCTCTCTTCTGTCACATTCTGTCAGTTGCGCTGATTTGCACTCATATTCGAATTTTTCCTACACTTTGCATGACACGTGCATAAAAACATCAAAGAAGCTTTCCCAGTGTTTCCCAAACGGTTTTAGCTGACCGATTCTGCGGTCCGTTCCTGTTCCGCTCAAACGCTCAACGTTACCGGAGCGGAACGCGCGTTGTTGGTTTTAGTCAAGCGTCTTTTCGTCAAGTCAAGCGCGACGCCATCAGCGCATGAAACGCGTTTCAAACGCGTGGCGTTGAGGCAGCGCGTTCAGTGCATCAGTGCACAAACGCGGCGACGGTCCGGTCATACGCTCAGCACTGACCGTCTGGCGCATGCGCAGTGGCCCCACCACCGGTTGGCTGAGCGGAGCGGGAGGCGAAATACCGTCAGCTAAAAGCGCCTAATGTCAGATCAGCAAACAATTGCAGCTTAATAAATTAAGCAATGTGTTTCGCTCAACACACAGCAACAAGTCGGCACAGTATAAAAGTACAATGTGTCCCGCTGTGTTCACTACGCAGGTATTCATTTTTTAAAAGCAAGAACGCGAAATCTGCTAATCGAGTTGAAATAGAGCGTTTTTTTAACTGGTCACTTTACGCAGAACAACGCCTCTAGCGTGGCACCAAGGATTATTCGAAACGATAAATTTAACTTGTTAAAAATAAGCTGTGCACGCCGCTTAAACGTGTAGTGCCGACAAGCGACACGGGCCATACAGCACAACTTTCGACATGGAGCACTCCTGACGGTCGAGATTCTCGCATATGTTGGCGTTACAACACGATGTGCCAGGCTATAATTATGCAGTATGCATTCACTTATGGTACTTAAAAATTAACTTTAAATAATGCAGACGTAATTAACCTTGGCCATCTCAAAGTTGCTCTCACTAGTTATCTCTAAAAATATGCTAATACAGGCCAACATTGTAAGGCAATCTCTTGCTGCCTTCTATGTTGTGTAACCCGAAAAAGAATTGATGACAACTCGTCTTCGACGCAGAAATGTGTTGTTGAATGGTGAAATTGATGTTGTGACAGTGAAATGTGAATTTGTGCTTTCCTTTTTTGCATATACACACAGGTCGAATTTTTATATAAGCGTGCCTCTCGGCTAGCTAGAGCACGCCTCCCTAGGGTACGTGAACCATGGCGAAGTCTTCAAGCTTCCAGCGAATCATCGTTTTGGCCGCATTAGCTTTTATTTTGGCCACATTCCTAGAAGAAAACCGATTTTTCGTCGCTGCAAAACATGGTACGCCTTGTAAGAACCCTAAATTTCTGTGTTCCCGCTGAAATGCGGCGTCGTGGTAAGAAATATTTCATCTTTATACTTTTAGATCGAAAATAATCAGCCACCTCGGTGTGGCGATCGTGATACACTCAAAATGGACCTAAGCTGCAACCCTAGCATTGAATGTTTTCAAGCCGACCTGCTAGGACAACTGTGTACGTCGTTGAATTTCGACGTCTCTGTTTCATGGCACGGAAGCGTCTTATGCCGGGCTCCGCGAAGGCTTGCCCGACGTCATTTACGTCATGAAAACGAAGTTTGTGAAAAAAAATCATGACGTCACCTTTTTTTTTTTGGAAATGGCACCGCGAAAGTGCACACGATAAAATGATACAGAAAAACTGGCAGGTCGCACAAATTCTGGGCATCGACGTAGGGCGAAGCAGCAAGCAAGGAACAAATCGTGCTGTAAATGACATGAAGGAAAGAAGTGTAAATTGAAGGGCTCGTTTTCTTTGTTAGACACGATATAATGAGAAGTAACAGGCAATGATATCATGGAACGTATAGGGGATGTTATAAGTAGTATTTGTAATGTAAATGTAAGAAAAGCGGACGAACAGATAACTTGCCGCCTAAAGGACCACACCTGCGACCTTCGAATAACGCGCCCGGATGCTCCACCAACTGATCTACGGCGGCGGTCATTCCTCAGTCTACTTTATAGGTATATATGTATATACCCCTTATAGTGGACGTGTATATATATATATATATATATATATATATATATATATATATATATATATGTGTGTGTGTGTGTGTGTGTGTGTGTTGTTTGTGTGTGTATCCGTTGTCCGTGCAGCACCGCACCGAGTTTTCCCGGCTTGGCGCGAGTCGAGTACGAGCGACCGATGGTCGGCGCTTGTAGCGGGGGTGCTACAGCCACGTTTGCACGTTAGTTTCTGGCGCTGGAGTTTGGACATTCTTGAGTAGTCTGTGACAGGCTGCGGTTCGAATTTCTGTTCCTTTAGGGTAAGGTGGGGCAAAATGACAAAAATTTGAAAATAGTGAATATTTATTTTTATTTCACTCTTTACCCTTAAACGACAATGCAGAAACTTTCCTTTGGGTACAAGGTATGTGCTACATAAATATGACCTATGTTGCCACTGTTAAAAAGTTTATTTTAAAAAGAAATAAAAAATGCACCTGGATGTCTCATTTTGCCCCAACCTGCGGGGCAAAACGAGACAGTGTGAAAAAAAATTTAACCCTTCAGTTTTTCCACTAGAAGCACTTGAAACATAACTCCGTGGGCCCTCACGCAGCCTTCATGACCCCAGTCCTTGCACTCCACACATTGAATCCAGACAGAATCCGGTGCTGTTTTGCCAAAACACCTTGCAGATCAAACACCACCAGTCTTTCTTTGGGCTATTGTTGTATTTTCTTTTGTTGAAAGCTTGCACTTCAGTGGATTATTCAACGATTGGACGCTAGATATATTCTGACGCATCTTCTTCGCCTCCTTTTGCCGTTTTGGTGCAGAACTGCACGGGCGTTTCGTGGCTTTCAGCTTCGTCAGCCGTGCTACGTGAGGCGATCAATTTAAAACTGTGCTAGATTCGAATTTTCTAGCACAAATTTGGTGTATTGAAGGAAAACTCGATCGCGAGACGTGTTTGTGAACGGCTTGACTTGGAGATTGTCGCAAATTTGCGTTCGCGTCTTGAGAGCATCCTTGGGAACGCGGAAAAATCTCGATGCAGCACGAATAGAGTGGGTGTCCTGAACAGCAGTAAGTGCTTTTTTACGTTTTCCTCCCAGGAAGCTTTATATGATATTCTGTTGTGCGTCCGAACCTTCCTAAACAATAAAATATAATATATAATGAGTGTAAGTAAATGGTTCACTTAATGAGACACTCTCTAGGCAATTCAATGCCTTTTTGTCGCGTTTTGCCCCCCCCTCACATGCCCAAATTCAAAAAAATTTCCGCTTTGGCCCCGCGCACCAAGTGAACTGAAATTTTGGTGGTATGTAGCTAGTGGTATATAGTAACAATATAAATACTTACGTTGTTGTACTGATGCCAGAGTAGCTTCATACACGGATCCGAAAATTTGGCCGAGAAGAATTTCGCCCCTTTTTGACGGGTCACGAACACACTGACACCAGCCGCGTAATTTTTCCCACGCGAACGCTGTGAGCAATCAATAACTTTTACACATAAAAAGGCGGATAACTACCAGCACCTCTCGCTGAAATATAGAAACAAAGAAAAGTGCTTTCTGTATTAGCTATAGAGGTCGGCAAAGCCAAAATGTCGCGTTTTGCCCCGTGTCTCATTTTGCCCCGCCTTACCCTACACACCAAGGAAAGGAGTGTCATTACCATAGAAGGTCACGTTAAGCCCCTCATAACGGCGAGCTTTGCTGTTTCTTAAGTTTTGCAGGGCTAGTGTAAACTCCTTCTGCTTTTCTTTTTTTATTCGAGCATCTTAGAACATGCGTTCTTGTGGAACACGACGTCCGGGCATCGCTAAAATTGAAGGCTGCGTTGTCTGCCAGGTGATTTTCAAGCATATGGCTGAGCACTACTATCACTATGGCCCACATACAGGCAACTGATATTAACTTTCTTTTCCGAATGTTGTGATTTTGGTGAGCGCTGTGTCATACCAATTTCTGAAGCCCGTTTTACCCTGCGATGTCCATTTTCCTGAAACAACGACTTAACAACAAAAAAGCATAATATATATCTGTAGGGTAGGGATCATAAAAAACTAAAAACAACACGATGGAACTAATTCTCTAGATGTTTGGTAGAGCGTTGCTTGCTCTCGCCGACTACACAGGACTCACGCAGAATGCTGCATCCTATTATACGTAAACTCAGCGCTATGAAGTGGCAAAATTTTGGAAAAATGATGACCATAGTCACCTGCATAAAACACAAATTTCGTGCTTGCCTGAGACCAGCAGCACGATATGTGACAATTGTAGCTGCGAGGAGACAATCGCCCATCGTCTCTGCGACTTTCCTCACTTCAGTGCGCAAGGAAAAGAACTTACAAAAGTGCTAGATAGACTTGACAATCGCCCATTGTCCGAGGAAAGGGTATTAAGACACTGACAGAGACCGTCCTCGGCACGCAAGGCATTCATAGCGTTGCTGCGCTTCTTGTGGGCAACTGGTTTCAGAGACGCAGTGTCGTTTATCGTATTATTGTTCTTTCTTTTTCTTATCTTATTTTTCAGCTTCTTCTCCTTTTTATAACATCTCTTTTCTGTCATCTTTTACTCCATTCAGCCCCTTTCCCAGCACAGGGTAGGCAGCCGGTCTGAGAACTGCCTAACCTCCCTGTCCTTGCTTTCTATCTCCTCCGGCTCCTATAAGAGATCTCACATTATGCACAAACTATACGTGAAAAAAATTCTTTAACAGGCCACCAGAAGCGTGACCGAAGCCTGAATTCGCGCTTAGCGCTCGCGGAATGGCAATTTGCTTTTTTCTCCTGCATTGACTCCACGTGGTCAAGAGAGCAGTGATCGATAGAGTTCAGTTGCCATTCATTATTTTTATAAGTTGCCTATACAGATCATTTGCAAGCATCAACAGGCGACATGTCTTCCTTCTGATTAAAAAAATCACGCCATATCCACGAAGTGCCAACATAGAAAGACTCTACATTTCAATTCCAATTGCCCAACTACATGAACAAAACCTCACTAATTAGAACCAACCTAACTAATCGGATAGGCTGAACACAATTTTTTTCTGCAAAGGCAGAGAAAGCCGCCGTCAACAAGCTCGCGATGGGCAGTTTCCATCGTTATGAATTAGCAACCACAAAAGCACCTGAAAGAGAATGCGTGGTCTGGAACGCGCTTATACTTCATGGTCGTCAGCGTCATCGTCATCGTTATCACGTGTAGTGGGTACATTCCAATATACTGGAACGCGCGTATACCTCATCGTTATCACGTGTAGTGGGTACATTCCACTATACTGCGTCAGCGTCATCTTTATCACGTGTAGTGGGTACATTCCACTATACTGCGTCAGCGTCATCTTTATCACGTGGAGTGGGTACATTCCACTATACGTGGCTATCTACCTACCTACTACAACTACTACTACTACTACAGAGGAGGGACAGACCCACACCCTAAGGAGCTTCGCCCCTAAAACATATAACTGGACTTCTTCGCTAACACAACGCTTGCCCAACTACATCAACAAAACCTCACTAATTAGAACCAACCTAACTAATCGGATAGGCTGAACACATTTTTTTTCTGCAAAGGCAGAGAAAGCCGCCGTCAACAAGCTCGCGATGGACAGTTTCCATCGTTATGAATTAGCAACCACAAAAGCACCTGACGTGCTGCTGGCTAGCCAACAAAAGGACACAGCAGCATCGTTAATTCGTCGGCATCGCTAGAAGGAATCCTCCAGGCATCCAACAAACATCGCATGTCCCTCATTTTTTTAGAATTTCCGAGGCAATTGTGAAAACATCAGGCATGTATATATATATATATATATATATATATATATATATATATATATATATATATATATATATGGTGGGGGGTGGTCTGTCTGTGTGTGTGTGTGTGCGCGTGTGTGTGGTGGGGGGGGGGGGGGGGGAGATTGTTTATTTAAAATTCGTTGCTTTTGTATGAGCGAAAGTAAAAACATGACGGCTAGGAGCAATTGCGACCCAGTGGCCTGGAAGATGGGGTAAGCGTTGATGACGATGATGACAAAGCAAAGTCGGTCGTAAAGAGGTCGGAGTCCATTTCTTCACCAGGAGAATCGGTCACGTAGTTGTGCGTTGATTAGACCAGTCGTTTCAACCGGGGATGCAGAAGGAAACCTTGGGAGGCCTGTTTTCAACTGTGAATTTAGACATGGCCCCATTTCGAATACTGTCATGGAAAATGTGCAAAGGATTAATAGTGCGCACGTGTTCCGGATGCCACGGCTCACGTAATGAGGGACGATGCAGCAGTGGTGCTATCGCCATCAGTCCCGGCGGTTTTCCCCACCTTTGTTGGCGTAACTGCGAGTATAATCAGAGCATCCATGCAAAATAATTATGAATGACTACGATAGTGAGGGAATCGCATTTGATTATGAAATGATGTCGTGATAAAATGTCAGTACCTAATGTGCGTCGGGATTGTATGTGAGTGTATTTTATTAAGCTTTTCCTCTATAATTAGTGCTGCTTATGTTTACTGTACTTTTTCATGCTTTTGTTCCTTTAAATATTTAAAGACACTTTTTGCTCTCTGCGCTTATTAATTATAAAACAGTTTATTTGACAACTCTCACCAATATGTACAAGTCATTAAATGTCTCTGCTGCTTGTGTAGCTTTCAATATAAAAGTTAAACGTTCATTTCGATATTGTTCGAGGAATTTAACACACGTATATTGTCCTTAACGATTATTAATATATATAGCAAATGTTTATAGGGCCGCAATAAAAGAAAGTACCCGTATTCACCTCGCTTTAACTCAGGAGGCTTTTATAAATAGAGAGGGCAATTAATAACAGATACTTAAAAACTTACAGGCTTATAGGGGTCTTCTATATTTTTGCGTGAAACATAGAATGGCACTTGAACTCACCGTATTCGAACGCTTTTTTATTCGCAGAACGAGAGGAGAGGAGGTGGCGGGATAAACTTTTCTCTAGTGGACGTCCAAAATCTCCGTCACAACCTCGGGAAGATTCTGACTTTGTTGCTTAAGCGATTGGCTTGCCTGCAATGGTGCAATTCTCAAACGAGAACTTCTAAATAAATGATACTTGCCTCACGCATAATGGCTGCGTCATTTTAGCTCAAATATATGAGCATCCTGCATATGTTGTTTTTCGTGGTTAAAAAGGGTTCACCCTCGATATTGAACTCTGCTAGAGAAATTCACAAACTACTGCAAAAACTTGCGAAAAGGCAAGAAAAGCGATAAAAAACACCAAAGAAATAGGACATAGGCTTGGACAACATCCATAGGCTTGACAACATCTTGGACTTGGAAGAAACCTTCCAAATCCAAAACAACAGAAAATGTATGTATCTACCTTGCCTCCAAAAAGGTGAGTTAATTTCGTCAACGCGCCAAAGAAGGACAGCTAATGGTTGCTTGGCATTATGAAAGTTTTTGAAGATATTGTTACGGTTAAATTGAGATTAACTATGTTTATTTACAGATGAGGTCAGGCAATGATAGGCGATGATGGCGTCCATAGGCCGAACCAGCCAGCTTCCTCTTCCTCTTCCTTCGTCCATACCATGGCCCGGCTCATACCGTAGCATTCCCGTTATTATTCCTCATATATATTAATGATTTACCTCACTGTACCTCATCTAAAATAAGACTTTATGCTGATGACTGCGTATTGTACGAATCCATTAATTCTGCGGAAGATCATCACCGTCTTTCACAATCACTCATTTCTTTCAGCGCCTGGTCCAAAACATCGCAAATGAACGTTAATTGCTTTAAAACAGTCGTCATGTCGTTTACCAATGGACAGAACCCATTTTCGTTTGACTATTATCTGGATGGTACAGAACTTAAAAGAGTGTCACAATATAAATACTTGGGCGTGATTCTAACAAAAAATCTTTCCTGGACTAACCACATCGAATATATGAGCGGGAAGGCTTTAAAAAAATTAGGTTATTTGCGCCGTACTTTGGCTAAATCCCCTCGTGATACCAAACTGCTTCTGTACAAAACGTTGATTCGCCCTATTCTAGAATATGCATCTGTCGTTTGGTACCCCTACAAACAATGTGACCTAAAAATCCTTGATAGTGTTCAACGTAAAGCCATCCGCTTTATATGCCGTAACTACAGCCGCAACTTCTCACCAACACAGGCTCTGCAATCACTGAACATCGTACCATTACATTCTCGTTATCGCATCGAATCTTTAAAACTATTGTATGCAGTCATCAACTCCTCTCCTGGCGTCTTTGGTGGTAATTACATCGCATTTATGGAAGAAACTTGTACCCGCAGCTCCCACAACTTGAACATAAAGCCTTTATTTGCTCGTACTAACACATTCAAATTTAGTTTTTTGCCACGTACCATAGACCTTTGGAATTCTCTGCCGGGCAGTATTCGTTCACTACCATTAAAAGATTTCATTGATGCCGCTATTAACCACCTTGAAAATATGTAAAGTTCTTGTTTGTGATATGTAAAGTGATGTTTTCTTAGGTATTGTAGTAATGTACTTCAGTTTTGTTGTTGTTTTTTACTCTGTTGTATTAGTTCTGTATAACTTATCCACTCCTGCTATAGCCCTGCACTAGGGCTGCAGTATATGTAAATAAATAAATAAAAATAAATAAAAATTCCCCGGTTCACAGACGAAGCCCAATGGGCGAGTCAAATCACTGGCGAAATGCGGGATGGAACCGCTTGAGACGAGCTACATGCGCCAACTGGGTTCGGCTAGATCGACGAACAGCTGACGTCAAGCGTGCCACCACATAGGTCAAGTCACTCAGGCGATCTACGATAACGAATGGGCCAGTATACTGCGACAAAAATTTCTGGCATAGCCCACGTTTTCGTTGGGGGGTCCACAACCACACACAGTCACCTTTTTCGAACGAAACGATGTCGTGGCGTTGATCATATCACTGTTTGGAGCGATCTTGCGATGCCAGGGTGCATCGCAAAGATGTTATTAAAATCGCGTTCCAATATAGTGGCATGTACTCACTACACGTGATAAAGATGACGATGACGCCTGATGACCATGAAGAATAAGCCCATTCCAGTATAGTGGAATGTACCCACTACACGTGATAACGATGACGATGACGCTGATGACCATGAAGTATAAGCGCGTTCCAGACCACACATTTTCTTTCTGCAATGGATGAAAACGATCGAGCTTCACCCACTCATCATCAGTCACTTCGTGGATATGGCATGATTTTTTTTAGCTGCTGGATCCCCGAAGCACTTCCTGATTTCATATGCTAACTTCTGCCACGTCGTCAGGCTTTCTTCGTGGTTTTCAAACCACACAGATGCGGTTCCCTTAAGAAAGAGACCTACATTGTTGAGCTGGCCGGTAGTATTCCAGCCATTAAACCGACTCGCCCGTTGGTAGAAGCTGAGCCATGCGTCGACATCTTCCCCAGCTTGTCCGACGAAGGTTTGGGGCTCGATGTAGGGCGGCCAAGGCATATTGGAAGCAGGTTGCAGGTTGACGTTGTTGCCGTCGGAAGCCATCGCAGGTGGCAGGCCAGCGATTCGTCGACTTCGGCGAAGCTCCACGTATTGCGCCTCAGTGGTCAGTGCGTCGTCGTTCGTCGGAGTCGCCGTTATCGTACCTCGCACCTCCACCAAAACTGTTACGATGGGGTGTGTTTATTAACGAATGAATAACGAAGGGTAGCCGCGCCGACACCGAGTTGCTTCCAAGACAGCCCACTTCGTTCTCCTCTTCTTTCGTCTCTCCGTTGCCGCTTCAGCGTAACAATATGATACTGGACCCTAGTGGAAATTTCTAAAATAAGAATGCGGGAGAAATAGGAAAACTCGCAACTCATGAACATCTGTCTCACGCAGGAAGCCACCGTGGACGGACACAACGAAGAGCTCGTCGATTGCTGAGGTCTCCCACTAAGTTTTGGGGAGATCCGTTTCCTAACATAGCCTACTGATAGTTTTGCTTGAGCCAATGGTGTACTACAAAATTGAGAAATATAAAATAAAAATATGGCACCTCACGCCCGGCAGATAAGTCGTTCTTGCTGTAATACATATCTGAAGTGTATGTGAGTGACGATACTACCACGTTCTGCCCTCGTAATCGAAGTTTCGGTAGTGTTATGAATGTAACCCTGTGAGCATTTCTGGCTTCGTGTACTTAGAAACGTAATTTTGCCGAACCTGGAGAGGGAAAAACTCCATTTTGCATAGTTTCTGAGAATAATCAAACATCCTAAAATTCCTAAAAAGCGTCAATAATTAAATTTTTTTTGCTAATTAAGTATTCATCAACAGAAGAATAACAGCAGCGATAATATGTTGATGTTCCGAATCGCGAGAGTCATATAATGCGAGTTTGTTCAGAGAAGGAAATTTACACAGACGATATCGAGCATAGAACACCGAATTTCTCGGCTCGAAGGAAGGGAGAATGGCTATGTTGCAGTGTTGATTTGTAGCAAATGACTAAACAGCACGTAACAAATAGTCAATTGACTAAGAATCGCGTGACACAACGCAACTAGCACGCCACTAAATCCCCGTAACGTCATGGAAGAACTACTGACGTGGCAAAAAGTAAGGTAATTAAAACCACGTGATAATATGTAACAACTAGTCACGTGACATGTTCTTGCCAAAAAGCACGTATTATCTAGTCGTGTGACTGAAATGACATCCCTTAACAGCTAGTCGTGCCACTTGTTCCCGCCAAAACACTGTAACAAGTGCATAGTGTGTAGAAACCGACCTACACCGGAGATGCCAAGCCTAGCCATACTTAGCAAGAGCTTAGGTTGTCTCTTTGGGCATTTCAAGAAAAACAGTGTCGCATCTCATGAATTTCTTAAAAGAAGCCACGTCGAACACAAGGTCAGCTGTTCGTTCTAGCCAGCACCACTATGGCAATCTGCGCCATTTTTTAGATGTGAAGCATCTTATGGCGAAGCTTAATCCGGTGGTGGTGTGCGGCGTGGCCTCCCCTTACTGCGCATGCGCAAACCCTTTAAAAAAATAAAAATAAAAAAAAACCTCTCCTCCCCCTCTCTCTCCTCTAGGCATCCCTCCCCGCGGCAACCACACCCTCACTGCGCATGCGCCTCCTCTCCTCTCTCCCCTCCTATGCTCCCCCCTCTCTCCTCTGGGCATCCCTGCCTGGGCTCCCACTGCGCATGCGCGTCCCCCTGTCTCACCCCTCCTACGCTCCCCCCCTCTCTCCTCTGGGCATCCCTGCCTGGGCTCCCACTGCGCATGCGCGTCCCCCCTCTCTCACCCCTCCTACGCTCCCCCCTCTCTCCTCTAGGCATCCCTGCCTGGGCTCCCACTGCGCATGCGCGTCCCCCCCCCCCTCTCTCTCCTCTCCTACGCTCCCCCCCTCCCTCCTCTAGGCATCCCTGCCCACAGCGTCCACACCCCACTGCGCATGCGCGTCCCCCCCCCTCTCTCTCTCCTCTCCTACGCTCCCCCCCTCTCTCGCCTCGTGACGCTGACGCAGGCAGCGTCTGCTAGCGAGTTTCTTGGTTGAAAAAACCGACTGCTCGCGCTGCACAACCGTTCACTGTCCATCGCGTATATATGGCAATGGATCTTGACCTCCAAGGTGGTGCCGGTGGGAGATTTCTCCTGTGCGTTGTTGAACAATAAAAATTCGCAGCGTGCGCGTTAACTAAAAGCCGACTGCGGGTCTCTGTGTACAGTCGGAATCTTCTGTCTCTCATTGCCCATTAGCAGCGATTGGCATGTTCCAGTAGGAAACACCGCTCCATCACTGCGTGCTTTGCGCCTCCCCAGTTTTCTCTCCTGTGCAACGCTGCGATAGCGCCAGCGTCAACGCCACGGCCAGTGTAAGCGTTAGCGCCCGCTGCTTCACATCTACACATGGTTCCCTTTAGCGGGAGATGGTGTAATTTTTTCGCTGGTAAGTGATCGCAAGACATCGCTTCTGACGACGCTTCTGCCCAAGACGACGCTGTGGAGGTCACGTGCCACAAACTAGTTTCGCCTCACGCCAACAGCTCTTTCTATGACACCTGCCGTCGGCGACGCGAGTGTTCATCGACGAATGCATACTCCGACTTAAGTGGCACCGACATCATCATCTGATGTACCAGCGCCAGCGGCCGTACAGGAACTCACCGAACCTACTGGTCTCTTTCTTTGAATTGAGCAAACAGCTCTGTCCTCAGACGTCACCTTGCTACTCCAGTGTTCTCGACGCTTACAGCGTGCACGCTCCAACCAACGGGCTCCAGCCAACTCCTGCAGCGCGTCTTTCGCGCTCCCGCTCTGCTTCCCTTCCCAGCGCCGACGCTACAGGGCTTCAACGTTCATGTTCTTCAGTGGAAGACGCCAGCTGAGACGTTTCTTGATTCGCATCTCTGGCCCAGCGGTTCGCGCCCAGCGGTTCGCGCCCAGCGGTTCGCGCCCAGTGGCTCGCGCTGGCAAGCGGCGTGCGATTAAACGGAAATGTGAACGCCATGTCGCTTTCGTTCAGACCACCACTTTCTTCAGATCGCAGCGACGCCACCTGCCTGCGAGCGCAAGTGAACCGTCTCACATCGGACGACACCAGGGGCACAGCGAGTTGCATACAAAAGTACATAAACAGTTACATCTCCATGTCTTGAATGCCCCGGCTCGCGCGATTCACTGAGGATGTCGATCCGCCCTCTGCGCCACTCTCACCCCCCGACCACTGCCCCCGACCTCCCGAAGAAATTTGACAACCATTTCGCACTCCGCCTTCTGTCAAACTGACTTATTTTGGCTGTGAATCCGTCTATACAAAGGGGGGGGCTTTCGCGTGCTAGCGTGCCGACGCAGCAACGACAACGAAGTTGACGATGGCGCCAGGAGGCGCGCGTGGGCCGTGGAATAAAGCAGTTGGTTTTAAATGCGACGCATTTCTTAGCGAACTTCGGCGACTTTGGGCGTATCTATCTATCTATCTATCTATCTATCTATCTATCTATCTATCTATCTATCTATCTATCTATCTATCTATCTATCTATCTATCTATCTATCTATCTATCTATCTATCTATCTATCTATCTATCTATCTATCTATCTATCTATCTATCTATCTATCTATCTATCTATCTATCTATCTAGCCGCCTACGACTTTGTGCTCCCCTGGCCGTATCGTTAATGGGATTTATACCAAACTTGGTGTAGAATAAGGGTGTCTTCGCCGGTATAGTGGAAAATAACAAAGGTTTAATTACACAGAAAACAACACGCATCCATGCTAGCCAAACGTTCGTTTCGGCACACCATACGCGAGCTCTCCTCTCGCGCCCACTCTTCGTTCTCTTCTTTCTTCAAATGCGCATTCAACAATATTCAACACACTCCGGGCCCTGAGGTGAATAGTTCGAGTGGGTACCGTTGAACGGGTAGAACTTCACCTTAACGGCTCGCAAGCGCACAATTAAGAAACACTAGTTTCACTTGCTTAAAAACACTATTTACACTTAGCACCACAATAACCGGCCCGACAAATCCACTTATGTTATGAGCTGATGACCTGCAGTGATGCACACGATCACACCGTCGAGGCGCTTCTGGTGAACATGCCGCCTTTGCTCGAAACCGATCACACGTCACACTTTCCAATTTCACGTTTAACCACGTGTACGGCCCTCACCACCCAAAACAAGCACGAATTTCGGCTAACGCTGCACAAACCACGATGAGGCACTTCTCGGTGAGCAGGCGCAACGATGCGGTGAGTTACCGGTTCGGCATTGGGACCGGTGTTTTCTTGCCATGCATGAGATGAGCGTCCTCAAGACGTGTTCGCATCTTCAGAGTGCGCTTGTCGTCGATGAATGGGTGCTCGTCCTCCAAAGGAAATTTTCCGGCGCGTTCGTCAGATTGGTACTGTCTAATCGCCTTGTCGTGTCGTTTGAGCTCTGGTTTTCTAGGAATATGTCGTGCTGGAATCTGAAGTCGTCGTACAGCAACTGCTCGGTTGTTCGCTAGATTAGAAGTTAGCGGGTTCCACGGAAGTGCAACCTCATATCGCCCATTGCTGTACTGCATAGCATCGGTGAATTGCTTCGTTACAGCGTTGTCATAGTCGTCTTTTGTGAGTGGGTCCGAGATACCAATGCTGTCGAGATCCCAGAATTGTTGCAGCGTGCGAGATACCTCTGCGTCTACGCAGCTTGCTCGAAGTACACAGATGTGAGCAGTAGCAGCACGCTTAAAATGCTGTGCTTCGCATTTCATAGGTCCTTGAAAGGTTCATCCAAGCTTTGCGTTGATGGCCACTAGGCTTGGGTTATGCTCATGCGGGCAAACTTGGTTTAGCATGAATTTCCATATCTGGTCCGCTCCTACAAGCAAGCTTATGCCACTCTCTGCTTTTAATCCAGGAATTGCTGTCAGGTCAGCAATAAACTTTTCTTCGTTTAGCAGCTTTTGCGCAAACTTGTTCGTTGTGGGAAGTTCCATCAGCTGCTCACAGATAAATGGTACTTCTATGGCTTCTATATCATGTTTAGAATGATCGAATTGATTCATTACCGTCACTTTGACAATGTTCAGTCGTCTTTGCGGCGCTCCGCTAGCTCGTCCAAATGCCATTACATCCAATTCGATGGTGCGCACCATGGTTAGGTTTAGTTTCTCAGATATATCTTTTCTTATGAACGTCCGTTGACTTCCATTGTCAAAGAGACCTCTAATAAAGCTGGACTCACATTCGTTTACCAGCCACGCTCTGAACGCCTGTAGCAGCACTACGTTCTCAGTATCTTGCAGTGCTGACGTATTCGTTTTGACATATAAGCTAGGGGTCCTCGCCTCGTTTGAGCGCTGCTTCTGAGCGTAGTCGGGGTTGCAAACAACGGTTGCGTGCCTTCCGTTGCACTTAGCACACTTGAGATAGCGACGGCATTCTTTAGAGCGATGTCCCTTGCTTGTACATTTGAAACATCTGCCGGCCTTGGCTAATCGACTCTTTTTCTCGTGTACGCTAATGTCGGAAGAGCATGACTCCGTAGTATGAGCTGAAGAAAGGCAAAAGAAACAGGTACCTTTCTGATTCGTTGCGTGGCTGCTCAGAGCAGAAGCCGTAGGTGAAGCGTTGTGAAGCGTCCCTTGTCGATGATATCGGGAACCCTGACCATAGGTGTCCACAAAGGCACTTCTCTCACGAGCCTCCACCTCCATGCGGACGTAATCGAGAAGCTCCTGCAGTTCCGCCTCCGATGATGCAAGCGCCTCGGCGTTCGTCTTGCGGCTTTGTTGCTTGAAATATTCCACCAAGATGTCACCTGGGATCGCTTTGGTGAGGACCTGGACGAGCATGGCGGCATAGGAGAGCTCCGGGCATCCGAGCGCCTTGAGTCCTCTGATATTGATGTGAACGGTGACCAATAGGTTACGCAACGAAGCCACATCGGTGGAAGACTTTACTGGCTTGATCGTTCGCAGGTTCGCCAAGTATTGCTGCTCGATGATCTTCTTGTTTCCAAACCGATTAGTTAGAAGGGTGATGGCATTTTCGTATGACCCCTCCGTGGCTTGAATGCCGTCGATGGCGTTCGCAGCCTGTCCAGTCAGCAGGTTCTTCAAGTAGTGGAACCGTTCGATCTTAGTCAGAGTCGGGTTTTCATGGACGGCATGCTTAAACATGTCCCAGAAAGGCTGCCACTGCGTGGGGCTTGCATTGAAGTGAAGCATCTCAAGTTTCGGGAGACGAGAGCCGACGAGCCCGTGTCTCACTTGATCTCCAAGGGTACGGCTTCCTGCAGTGGCGATACCTTCGTTCGCGACATCGTTCGTTGCAGCACTGTCGGCGATCCTTGACGCTGACGCCTTAAGCTCATCCATGTAATGACACAGCAACGACAGCGTAGCAGCAGCGTTGTCTTCGTACTCTGCCACGGAGACATAATCTTCGGCAACTTGATCGTCCGTGAGGTGTCCTTCAAGCTCTAAGTTGAGCGCCCTCAGGCCGTCGTTGCACGCCTTTAGCCTGTCGTGCACCACACGAAGATCCGATGAAGAAAATTGTCTTGATTCGATGAGTTGGCGTGCCTCGTTTCGCAGACGCGTGTGCAAAGCTCACTGAGTCGCTCGCTTGCCTTTGATACGCTCCATCTTCGTTGCGGGCGAAGTCCTTCCGTCGGGTCGCTTGGATCGCAGAGTCCCGGGTTTCTCGGCACCATAAAATGTAGAATAAAGGTGTCTTCGCCGGTATAGTGGAAAATAACAAAGGTTAAATTACACAGAAAACAACACGCATCCATGCTAGCCAAACGTTCGTTTCGGCACACCATACGCCAGCTCTCCTCTCGCGCCCACTCTTCGTTCTCTTCTTTCTTCAAATGCGCATTCAACAATATTCAACAATTGGTATGGCATAACATGACTGTATGACAAACAAGAATAACTGGTCATATCATGAAAATCATGACTAACTTGTCATGAAAAGCATGATTTACACGCCATGGCCATAGTGCTCCTAAGGCTGCTTTCTTAACTTGATATATCCAAAAATTGGTACGATGAGACATTTCTGCATGACCAACATAATTGACAGGTATTAATATGAATATCATGACCTGCATGTCATGTAAAACATGGTTTACATGCCACGGTCATGGCGCGCTGACGGCCGTTTCGCTAGCTTGATACACGCCAAATTTGGTATGGCGTGACGTGACTGTATGACGAACATAAATCCCAACTGGTAATACGGAAATCATGATATGTCATGTGCAACATGACTTGCATGCTACGCTCATGACACTCTCGTGGCCGTTTCACTAGCTTGATATACACCAAATTTGGTATTCAGCGACGTGATTGTATAACGAGCATGAATGACACGTGGTAATATGGAAATCATGACATGTCATGTGCAACATGACTTGCATGCCAAGCTCATTGTACTTCCGTGGCCGTTTCACTAGCTTGATATACACCAAATTTTTAAGGTGAAAGCCTTTAATGTCTCATGCTCACGTCCATCCGTCCGGTCGTCCGTCCGTCCCTCCAGCCGTGCCCTGGCACGGTGCCAGGTGGGCGCCGGGGCGCGCAAACAGACGCCGGTCGCGTTGGACTCTACAGCGCTCGCGCTTTGCTTGCGTAGCGTCGCTGTGCCCGGCGTCTCTAATCATGCAGGGAGGGAGACACGCGCATCACGTTCCATTCTGACCGACCCCGTCTCAGTGGGCACATGCGTTCGAGGAACACACTTTGGAATTGACAAAGTGTCCGTCAATTTAAACGCTGGCACGCGGATGGCGTCTGCACGATGCGCAAAGTGCGAGAATATGAACGCATGGGAAACGGAGTCAGATTAGCCTCGCGTCTCGCTGCGATTCGAGGTAAAAAGTTAACGGAACTTAAGTGGCAGGTGGTAACATGGATATCTTGGCATGCATATAATATAGAATGCCATTTACATACCACGCTCATTGTGCGCTTGCGTCCAGTTCGCTAGCTTGATACACAAACATGTAAATAATGACATGCATATTATGTACATCATTATTTACCTCTTGCTGGCTGCTTCGCATTACACCGATTCCCACAATGCGTGGGATCTGCCGGTTTTTTTTTTCGTGATTTAATGTAACAGCATCGTTCTTCTTCAGTCTTCCGCTACAATACCGTGTAAAGCCAAGTTATGGGAATCGAAGTCCAGTCCAGGACAGTCTCATCTCGCTGTTTCAGCCATAGAGTTTCCTAAAATTAACTAGAGGGGACTCTGGCGCTGCGATCGTTCAGCCATCATGGGAATGATGGGTAGTACACGGATTTGCCTAGTCTTCGTGCTTCCCGGCTTCAAACGCAGTTGTGGCTTTGTTTATTGGTGCGTTTTCGTTCAGTTTCGGATAAAAGGATGGACCGTTGTGAACTTCGTGAGCATATTTGAATCGTGAGCCTAAAAAGGTGAAGGTGATAAAGCGTAACTGCTAAACCTTTGTTGAACTTTGTATTGCGGCAAAGCGAATTCGGGCCATACTCAGCCAAAAGAACGAAGACTAGGCAAGACTAGGCAAATTTGTGTACTACCCATGATTCCCATGCTGGCTGAAGCGCCGTGTGTTGCAGCCCCCATCGACACTAGCGGCAGAGTTCCCCTCTAGTGTATTTATAGGAAACTCTATGGTTTCAGCCATACTACGCCTTGGACGGCCGAAACAGCGAGGAGAGATGGAGCAGACGCTATGACGTACCATGTCGTAGCGGTTCTAAGTCTGCTACGGTTCAGTTGGCAGCACGCCGCGATTTCCGGTAAGGGGCTTCCTCATCGACAGTGCTAACCTCCATCCGTCTCCTTATATCTGCCTGGTGCTCCGCCACCATGCACCAACTTTACAGTGAACGAAGGAGCGCATTCGCATTTGCCCTTGACGTCACGACTAACGCGACCGAGCGGTTGCGCGCTCGGTTGCGTAACCAGGCAGGCGGGCTGGTGGCGGTGCCAGGTATGGGCTAGCGAAACTCGCCCACAGCTTTGCAACCGGTGAGTAGGCAACGTGCGGTAACGTCATCATGGCGCGGAGTTCTTTAACGCGACTTCCGTTTTATCAAGTAAACACTGAAGCTATTAAGCATCACATGAAAACATCTCTGTTGCGCAAAACACCTCCCCGCGTCGTTGTGTGGCAACCAACCAAGCCACTGCTCCGCACCACCTGTGTAACCTCACCAAGCCGCACAATTGCCGAGCCAGGAGGCAATGGAGGGAATTCCACCACCAAGCTACGTCCAGCAAACGAACACTCGATACATTTGCCGCACCTGGCTTCCGCAACAGCTGGTGTAACGTCAGCAAAGCCACGCGCAGACCATGGCATCAGATCGCGCTGAAGCTACCGCGAAGGCTCAGTTTAACCGCGCCAAAGTTTAAAGAAAATGTCACATAGCAACCGGTCACGTCGTGGAATACATCATAAAATAGACTTAGTGCGCGTGCACTTTCCTCGGAGGACGCCGTGAAATGGGCAGCTCATAGCAGTGTCAAGGCACTTTATAGTCATGATGCGCCAGATGATTGCCTGTACAGCCAAAAAAGAGGCTGCCTACCGCGAGGCTCACTGTGCTCCAGATTGCGAACTAGATGAAACGCGACGTTACGCCCTGCTAATGTGGCCAAAAAAGCGGCTGCTACAAAACGTCCGCGGGCCGAGGATCCGGCATATTCCTAGCGAGAAAGGATGAGGGACGCGGCGAGGAAACGATCCAGGCGAAGTCAACCAAGAATTTGGCGAGCAGGGAGTGAGAGCGACGGAAGGGGCCGTGCAAACACCGGAGAGAGCGAGTTCTAGGTTTGGGGCATTGGTGCAATGTGTCTGAGAGACTAAGGTGCAACGCCAACTTGCCTACGCTAAGCTCTCTGCGGTGCATCGAGAAGCGTGGAGGGGCCTACCAAGTTCTGCGAGACCAGAGTTCTTCAATCATGCGGGTTGCGGAACTCCCGATAGGCCCCATCATGAAGCATTCCTTCCTCCATGGGCCCCATGTACCAATATACAGATACACCACTGGCCGAATATGTGGTCGTCTGCTGATTGTCGCGTCATTTGTTGATGAAAAAAAATGTTCCCCATCTCCCGCTAAAGGGAACCATGTGTGGATGCGAAGCAGCGGGGAGATGGCTAGCTTGAGCGGGAGAAACGTCGCCGCTCCCGATTCGTGGCAGCGGTCCGGGCGCTCATCGCGGCGCTGCACAGGAGAGAGAATGAGGCGCGCGCGCTCCGTCATTTTCATACCGCGGAACTACCGTGGTGCCCACAGCGGAGTATGCAGCTGTCACACCACCTGTCGTGCGCGCCGCTCCGTAGAGGATTCATAGAGGAAAGGACGGGGGGGGGGGGGGGAGCGTACGAGAGGAGAGAGAGGGGCAGGGTACGTGCATGCGCTGTGGGGGGTGTGGGACGCGGGAGCCGCTCCGTAGAGTAGCGGATTTCTAGAGGAGAGAGGACGCGCATGCGCTGTGGGGATGTGGGACGCCGGAGCCGCTCCGTAGAGTATTCCAAGATGATTCCAAGAGGGGAGGAAGGGGGGTGAGCGTACGAGAGCATAGGGGAGGGGACGCGAATGCGCTGTGGGGGGGGTGTGAGACGCGGGGGCCGCTCCGTAGAGTAGATGATTCCTAGAGGAGAGAAAGGGGGTGAGCGTAGGAGAGAGAGGGGGGAGGGGACGCGCATGCGTTGTGGTGGTGTGGGAAGGAGGGACGGACTAAGCCCCCCTCCAAACACATGCAAGCAAGATCAAGGAATGGGGTCAACCTGGGCGACAGACACCACCTGCCTAGCTATTGCTGAGCAGCCTCTCTGTGTTCTCGGCCATGACTCAAGGAATGGGGTCAACCTGGGCGACAGACACCACCCGCCTAGCCATTACTAAGCAGCCTCTCTGTGCTCTCGGCCATGACTCTGATGATTGTAGTAGGGTTGACGGCCTTGACATTACTACAGTGTTCTGGTTCGCACAATGGGTGCTTCCCTACTTCATGAAAGTGGCCGGACGCGGGACACGGGACGCGGGACGCGGGACGGGGAACGCGGGACGGGGGACGCGGGACGGACAGAGCCCCGAGCATAAGATGCTTCGCATCTAAAATCACAGCATATCCGCGGAGTGAATGATGATGAGTGGGCGAAGCTCCGGAGGTACATCATCAAAGACGTGATGGTGGTTGGTGGCATGTGGTCAAACGATATGCATGTGAGACCATATCGCGATGCCATGTGTTGTATGGCATCGCGATCGTCATCGTCATCAGCAGGTGGCTACTACATAGTGGGTACATTCAATGTAACCACTATGATGACGCTGACCTTATGGCAGCGTCATCCTCATGTGTTGTATGGCATCGCGATCGTCATCGTCATCAGCAGGTGGCTACTACATAGTGGGTACATTCAATGTCCCCACTATGATGACGCTGACCTTATGGCAGCGTCATCCTCATGTGTTGTATGGCATCGCGATCGTCATCGTCATCAGCAGGTGGCTACTACATAGTGGGTACATTCAATGTCCCCACTATGATGACGCTGACCTTATGGCAGCGTCATCCTCATGTGTTGTATGGCATCGCGATCGTCATCGTCATCAGCAGGTGGCTACTACATAGTGGGTACATTCAATGTCCCCACTATGATGACGCTGACCTTATGGCAGCGTCATCCTCATGTGTTGTATGGCATCGCGATCGTCATCGTCATCAGCAGGTGGCTACTACATAGTGGGTACATTCAATGTCCCCACTATGATGACGCTGACCTTATGGCAGCGTCATCCTCATGTGTTGTATGGCATCGCGATCGTCATCGTCATCAGCAGGTGGCTACTACATAGTGGGTACATTCAATGTCCCCACTATGATGACGCTGACCTTATGGCAGCGTCATCCTCATGTGTTGTATGGCATCGCGATCGTCATCGTCATCAGCAGGTGGCTACTACATAGTGGGTACATTCAATGTCCCCACTATGATGACGCTGACCTTATGGCAGCGTCATCCTCATGTGTTGTATGGCATCGCGATCGTCATCGTCATCAGCAGGTGGCTACTACATAGTGGGTACATTCAATGTCCCCACTATGATGACGCTGACCTTATGGCAGCGTCATCCTCATGTGTTGTATGGCATCGCGATCGTCATCGTCATCAGCAGGTGGCTACTACATAGTGGGTACATTCAATGTCCCCACTATGATGACGCTGACCTTATGGCAGCGTCATCCTCATGTGTTGTATGGCATCGCGATCGTCATCGTCATCAGCAGGTGGCTACTACATAGTGGGTACATTCAATGTCCCCACTATGATGACGCTGACCTTATGGCAGCGTCATCCTCATGTGTTGTATGGCATCGCGATCGTCATCGTCATCAGCAGGTGGCTACTACATAGTGGGTACATTCAATGTCCCCACTATGATGACGCTGACCTTATGGCAGCGTCATCCTCATGTGTTGTATGGCATCGCGATCGTCATCGTCATCAGCAGGTGGCTACTACATAGTGGGTACATTCAATGTCCCCACTATGATGACGCTGACCTTATGGCAGCGTCATCCTCATGTGTTGTATGGCATCGCGATCGTCATCGTCATCAGCAGGTGGCTACTACATAGTGGGTACATTCAATGTCCCCACTATGATGACGCTGACCTTATGGCAGCGTCATCCTCATGTGTTGTATGGCATCGCGATCGTCATCGTCATCAGCAGGTGGCTACTACATAGTGGGTACATTCAATGTCCCCACTATGATGACGCTGACCTTATGGCAGCGTCATCCTCATGTGTTGTATGGCATCGCGATCGTCATCGTCATCAGCAGGTGGGTACTACATACAAGGGACGCACGACCGACAGGCTAAGGAGCTTCGCCCCTAAAATATACTAACCGAGGCAGGGGCGTAGCCAGAAATTTTTTTCGGGGGGACACCTCCTTGATTTCGGGGGAGGGCACCTCAATGAAATGGTAATTTTTCGCTCTGGATGCCATGGCGAAAAACAATTTCGGAGGGGGGGGGGGGCACGTGCCCGGTGTGCCACCCCCTGGCTACGCCACTGAACCGACGCTGCAACGGCGTCAGCGCTGCGAGCGGCTTATCTTGCGAGAAGCGCTCGAAGGGGGGCGGCGCCATGGGGATCTGGTGTCTTGTGTCGCTGCTACCATACGGCGCCACAGTCTGCAGATCCCGCGCACAATCTGGGCACTGGCGCGTCCGAGTTTCGGAATAGCTGTTCGGCAACTGCTATAAATGGAGAATTCTGGCTGCGAGACATGTCCGTGGAAGTGAGTGATCATGATGAACTGAAATTATGTAGGACGTGCCGAAAAACATGATTGTGCGTGGCGGTGTTTTTCAGTTTAGCGTCACCAATGGCTTTATGCAGCCGGTCAAACCCTGCATCACTACCTCGACTCAACGAGGTCGTAGAGCGAATGGTTTTGTCGAGTATACCGTTCCTTCGGCATTCGCCGTCTCACTGATAGTTACGGGCAGTATTGGGATACGGAAACGAGTCATCTACATGCCCTTCGACCAACAAAATATTCTGGAGTTTGTAGTACGAGCGACGACGGGTACCTGTTTCGCTTTGCCAAGCTTTGCTCGACTTAATGCAAACTTCCCGCATTTCTTTTGTTTGCGTTGGACAGATCATTTTGGGCCTGAGCAGCTCCACTTGAAACCAACAAATAATGCGTTTTACCCTTTACTGGGCTTACTTTTGTAATTGTATGTAGGAATCAATATGTATCTACCAGGCATTGATTATGCTTCCCATGCCCCTTCCTCTTAATCTGTAGTGCATGCTTGGCATTTCCAGCCTCTGGGATGCTGTTCAGAGTCTATATCAAGCGAGGGACAGAGGAAAATAGGCATTGCAGGCATTAGAAAAAACTTTGCGTTCCGTCAAACATCATAAAACACGTACTGTTTCGTTGTAAGCTGCCGTCTTTAATGTGGCAGAGAAAACCTAACGAACGTGCGGTAACGGACACTTAGCCAACAGTGACGCGGTGCCGGATCCTAAATAAGTGTATTGCATCAACTGTTTTCTCGCATCATGTGCGGTGGTGGTGCCTGGCCCGATGTAAGTCATGGTTCCTGTATTGGCCTACACGTCTGATAACAATATAGTAAAAATTACATATGTACTCCGACGACTCAGGAAAGTATAGTCTAGTGTCCACCGCGGTGGTGTAGCGGCTACGGTGCTCGGCTGCTGACCCGAAGGTCGCGGGTTCGATCCCGGCCGCGGCGGTCGCATTTCGATGGAGGCGAAATGGTAGAGGCCCGTGTACTGTGCGATGTCAGTGCACGTTAAAGAACACCGGATGGTCAAAATTTCCGGAGCCCTCCACTACGGCGTCTCTCATAATCATAGTGTGGTTTTGGGACGTAAAACCCCAGATATTATTATTATTAAAGTATAGTCTAGTGCTTGTCCTCCCCGCAGGATTACGCCAAGAAACGTTCATTTCCCTTCGTTTGCACAAAACTGGCGTCCGTTCTGTAGAGTGTGCACCGACGTTATGTCGGATCCTAGCCTACTCTTCACCTTGTTATTTTCTGAATTCATGGTGTTGTTTAATAAGAACGGAATCCTTACTAACTTCGCCCAATTGTCAGTACTACTTAAACTAAGCAATGTAGCATTCTTATTTACGCTAATAGAAAGCAAACTGCATTTGAAGGCTTCCCTTCCGTGGAAGTGCGTTGTCATGTTATCAGTCGCGCACTGATAGCAGTATATTTTTTCACTTCACCAATAAAAAATAGAAGACCCTTAACCATAAGTTATTTTCTATAATGTTTGTATTGCTTCTGTTCCTTTCAGTGGGCGCCATATATTATCTGTAGATTCTTTACAGCTTCAAAGATTCACTTTTCAAATAATGAGCCGCAACACAGCTTAAATAAAACTAAATTGCGAATATAAGTTGCAATAACAGCCAGAACAATTGGTGTTATCAAATGCCAAGGGAGAGGCCGTGCTCGGCGACAAGAAATGTCTTCCACGAGCAAAGATGACCGATATCAATCACAAAAGCTGTCGTAGCGCGAAACACGACGATATATTTACAGTTAACAATCGAAAGCCGGCTACGGAGATACCCCTTTGGTTTCCGGGTGCTTTAAGTCGCATTAAAACATGGTGTAGCCCATCAATAAACCTATGACACTGTAAGGTGCGCTGACGTGATGCACATTGGCATTCCATAATTGGAATAATACTCAAGCTGCCCTATTGTGCTCCTATTTGAGCACGTTCAAAACGTTTCTCAAAATTACCATATGGCACACTCCAATGAATTTACCATTACATTTCGCAATGGCAAACATCACCAGTAGCAAAATAGCTGCACGTCTAGGCAAATTTCGACAACTCAATATAATTACTCTAATGCAGAGAAATATGCATGTACACCGATTATCTTTGTTGAGTTCCGGGGTGCGAAGGTCTGGTTTAAAAGAAAATAAGTATTATTGTGTCTAGCCCTATATATTCAATTGCTTTTCGTTTTTCATTTAAACAAGAAGGAATGAAAGCATTGGAGTTAATGTTTCTTGGCGGTTAGAAGAGCTTTTCTGAAGGTTATTAAGAATCAAATATAATTTGGGAATAAAATGTAGTGTATTCGGTGACTACAATTCACGTTTCAACATCGACCGTTAATGCATGGTACACGCCATTACAAGGCACATACGTAATGTAGTTCGTTTAGTACTAGTCTCAGCCACCTATCTACGGTCAGTACCTAGAAGAAAGAAAACCTTTTAAGGGCTTTCGTCACATTATGGGGCAGCTTTGACGGCCAAGGGCTTAGTATTTTGGCTAGTGAAAAATACTATAGTGAGTCCAGTAAACGGACCTCAAGTTCGAATCGCTTTTTATGTATGTTGTACTTGGCACCGTCGAGAAACAGTTGATGAACATTTTTGTTGCATGACTGCATGAAGATGATACAGATGGAGCGTGCTGAATTCTGGACAAAAATGCTTTGCGTAAGTAATTGTGTGTCTCTGTGAATGCATGAGGGTGTTGATGCTTCGCGGAATCTATGGGTCTAGTTTCTACTCAACATAAGGTCAACTGCGCTGAGCAGATTCTATTGCGCAACCAGGTACCAGTTTGCTAATTCAGTTCGCCTTTTATTCCTGATTAGTAAAGGCCAATGGATGGATGGGTGAAAGAACTTTATTACGGTCCAATAGGTCGCGCTAGTGTCCTAGCCCGAAGCGGGCCGCTCCCACGTTGGGACTGAAAGACCTAGCCTTTCGGCCGCTTCGCGGGCCCGTTGGACTGCCCATAACTGTCCCTGCAATGTCGGACTGCGTAGAGCTGCGTCCCACCATTCTTCAGTATTTTCCTTGTCGCTGCGTAACGAGGAGCAACGCCAGAGCATATGAGTGAGATCTATGGTGTCGTGGCATTCATCGCATGCTGTAGGAATACCGAATTCCGGATAAATCTTGTTAATTAACAACGGGTTCGGGTAAGTTCTTGCTTGTAAGAGCCTTAGCGTAATGGCCTGAGCTCTGTTGTAATGTCAGACTGTAATTTTCCTCCGTGGCTTCCTGTGGCTGTGGTTTCCTTTTCGCAATTAAACGGGAATAGATGCATCCGCACAACGTTAACTCCGATAATAATAATAATAATAATAATAATAATAATAATAATAATAATAATAATAATAATAATAATAATAATAATAATAATAATAATTGTATTATTATTATTATTATTATTATTACCTTGGGGTTTACATGCCAAAACCGCGAAATAGTTATGAAAAGCGTAGTAACAGTCAGCACCTGAAATGCGCACTATGCGGTTTTGTTTAACATCCACTGACATCACGCAGTACACGGGTCTGTAGCATTTCACATTCACTCAACTTCTAGAGGCGAGTGAACTGAGCCATGCGGTTAGTCAGTATATCTATACACAAAACTCAAAAAGTGCTATTTGTATACAAGTTCTACCTATTTTCTTGACGCGCCAGCATTTAATAAGTTCAACCACTTGAGTGAGGTAGGAAAGGATCTTGTGAGGGACGTATACAATGAAGGGTATGAATTCGTCTTGTTTCAAAAGTAATAGAATACATTGCCTCAGAGTTGTGCCAACACACAACATAAGCCGCAGTACTCAGTTTGTGACATAAAACACTCCCCATGTGCATGAGTCTTGCTAATGCAGTCGCTGAAACAGAATGTGTTGGCATAAAATAGTCCAAAATAGTGCAATCGTCATTCCATTCCTACAATGTAATATACTAATTTTAATGAGATCTAACATCACTCACTGTCTGACTTGCCTCATAACGAACCATAGCTGAATGCAACTCCATTACATTTTTCGCTATTCATAACATCGCTGAATAATTATTTCTAGGTCTTTACGCTAATAACGTTGAACAAGGTGACACCATCTCTTGCGGCCAGTTATCTTGATGGAATTAACTGAAATCGATCACACCACCACTTTGAGCGCCGAAATAGACTCGTTATATGTGACACTTATACTAGTGCTGTCAAATGTGACATTTTTTTCCCCTGGTCCCTCCAGCTCGTATTTCTATATAAGCCGGAACTCGTGGTTGGCCAGGACGCGCACCTTCGAGGTCTATTCATTATGCGGAATGTTTCAAGCTTCCAATACGTGGTCCTTGTGACCGCATTTCTTTTTATTATATCCACAATGACAGAGCAAAGCAAATTTTGTGCAAATGCGCAACCGCGACCTGGCAGGGGCCCTAAATCTCCAATGGGGAAGAAACCTCCACCCCCTGGTATGGTGAAAATTTTTCACCTTTTGACTCCACCCTTCAAAATGTCGAGTTGCGTGGTGTAGGTAGCCATCGGATGTGCAACAATCGGTGTAAGGCAAACGCTAGCTTTCATTGTTTGCAAACGTTTCTCGAACGAAAACCGCATGCGTTGCAGCACTTCTACCTATTTCTTTTTAAGATCTTGCTTCTATATTCTACACCGAGGTCCTTAGACATACTCATACATATACTCATATGTATATGTATGACATACTCATACTCAGACGTACCTCGGTGTAGAATATAGAAGGAGAATATAGAATATAGAATATATACTACGTAGGTAATACCAGTCAATGAAGCAGTTAAAAACAATTGAAGGACGCTTGAGCTTTGCCTTCAAGAGTAGAACGCGGTTGCGTAACTGGGTCCCGTGCACGTCGCCTCCTCATTTGCTACCCTGGCTTCAGTTCTAGGTGCATGCCTCAACCGTGCCGCAAGAAAACGAACGTCTATGCGCGTAACATTGTCCGTTTCAAACTATCCAAGAATGCCTACCGCAAGTACTGTTGTGCCGTGCCCAGTATGCCTTAATCCTGCACTTTGGCAAATCATCGAAGGGCCCACTACGCATCCGAGAGGGAGCACGCGAACCTACGCAGCTGCTCGCTTTGCTTATGCTTTCGCTGATGGTGATGATTAAATGCGTGTTAGCGCTTTGTAATTAGTGGGCGTTTAAAGCACCGACTCATTGCGCAATTCATATGTTTTGACGCCTGGCGCGAATCTGCGCTTCTGCAACGCAGTATTGCATGCGTTAAGGAGACTTCTTTCACTAAAAGACATTAATATGGTGTTTTTTTACGACGTGGTTTCGAGCAATAGCATGGCTCTGCGGTACACCTGCTTGCCACCCAGACGGCCTGGGTTTCATCCGTACTCGAACGGAACCTTTTTATTATTTATTTTATTTGCATCTCTCTCGATTTGACTGTCACGGAGAAGATCACGATTTTTTTTGCTCGAGACCAAAGACACGCACAGTGCCGCCGCAGCCGGCATTTCTGAGAAACGAGCTCTTTAACGCTGTCGCATTAAAATGACCCTGGTCGCTTGATATATGAGGAAATATGTGACATAACTCAGTCCTATCAAAAGTTGGGGATTCCTGAGGTGGGGAAGTGCGGTTTGCGCTATGTTACCAAAATACCATTGAAAGTAAAATTCGGACAGCAATTGAACACCCAATTCATGCGGCCATTTCATGCTTCTAGGAGTTCGACAGTTTCTGATCAAAGAACAACCCTGATGGCGTTGGTTTTATAGCATGCGTGCCTGGAGCGTTTGCTCGACATCAGATATGGGGTGACCACACATGCAGTTCATGGGGCGGCTGCTCGCAATATATGATGATTACCGTGGAGAAAAAATTGGGGGGGGGGGGGGGGTCTCATTACATTCGCCCAAGACAACTCGAAGGCGAAAGCCATCTGGTTCTGATTATCATCATGATCTCCGTTAATAATATTATTCACACTTTCTCGTCTTCTCCATTCTCCTCTTCCTCTTCCTCATCATCACCGTGTTTAATCATGATGATGGTGAGGAGGAGAATTATTTTTGTAGCATTCGTCTTCAAACCTGCGGCTACGCTTATGATCTCTTCTCCCGTTTAATAAGGTACGGTATATAAAGCCTTCAACTTAATAAGCACGCTTTTTTTAAACGCCGGTCCAACGGTAAACGAATCGGCTTCGTGAACACACAGCGAATTATACTTTAAAGAATTCTATAAGCATAAGCAATGAAGGCAATGCAGAGCAATTCTGATAAACACACCACATGAACCAGTTTGGTATGAAAGCACTGTTTGCTGGCATGAAATCGTTGGGGATATCGCTATAGCCTTCTATTTTCTGGAACGGACTCCGTGACAATCTTGGGTGGTGCGTCCTGTGAATACACGCCAGTGGACGAATGCCACAGCCTAAATGATGTCCTCATTGGAGCATATAAATGCAGTGCATACGGATACTGACTTTATACTAAAAAGCAGCAACTTTCCTAACATTCCTGCCGACTTTGCCTTTTTTCTCTCCCTCTCAAATTATATGTTATATATAAAGAGAATATACTTCCAAAGTTCATCATGACTATTATCCCGCGTATAAACACACATGCTTCTACTCGTGTTTGCTCCCACACACAGACTTTGTCTACAAAATAAAAGTCAACTCCTACGTTTATACACAAAAAAAAATGGAAAAGCTGCTCTACCAAGCCTGAATCTCTGTGATGTTCGCAGTAGGGCACCTAGTGGATATATTTCTCAAAAACTGGGCAAGGCGCCCTTCCCACCAACGATAAACTAAATCTGAAAAACTCGACCGTAGGCGAAAACAAACATGAGGCAGACATGGGACAACTCGCACTACTCATCACTTCTCCACTAAATTGAAAAAGACTTTAATGAACCAACAAGTGTTTTACTGGCCAAAATGCCTATTCTATTCGTTAATCATATTGGCATTTATGCACTGCTAGATTACGGCAACTATCCGAAGCTCGCGAGGTAAAACACTTGAATTTCTACATACAAGGGACGCTCAATAGGTAATCGCCAAGGTAAATAGCAGAACCTAGAAATCGTTTAGAGAAGCCTAACACAGCTTCGCTGATCGACATTTTCATCGAGTGGACCAGATCATCATTCATTTTTATTGTTTCCTAACGTTTCTAGACAAATAGAGTTGGCCACGCAAGGCTTGAAACAACGGAACTGCACGATTCTGCATACTAATCTGGTTGCTACTTGGTTGTTTATAGGCCTTAACTAGGTAATGCAGGTTGCTTCTACGTTGCTCCTAGGTTGTCGCTAGGCTTTAGCTAGGCTACGCTAGGTTTCTTCTACGTTGATTTTCAGGTTCTAGTTAAATCACAGACAGTTATAGACACGACACGGGCTCATCGTCATTGGCGTAGGCCTTCCATCGCTTCGGGTCTTCTCGCAGCCGCCATTGTCTTTCCTCTTCTCTAGCATTCTCTCTTTGTACGTACTCGGGTGCTTCGGCTCGCCACCGTTGCTTCGCAGCCATTTGTTGTGCTAACTGGTCCCTTCATCATTTTTAGCGCACCAGAGGTTAGTAGTGGGATTTACCCAATCTGTGTGGTGGATACCCGCTTATGATGATGCTAGTTTTTTAGTACGGGGTGATCAAGGAACGATTTGCTAAGCAGTTTCATTGTTAAAATAGAGAACGGATAAACTATAGATCATGAACACTTCTGTCTCGCAGGAAAAGGTCCTGGTCCTCGGCCTCAAAGACCCCGTGGACCTCCAGTTAAGCCTAGCCTTATGATGCCCTGGGGGCTCGGCATGCCCAGCATGACCGGCTGAACTTTTTTTGCCTCCAACAAGGGTGTACTCATGGATTGCGAAGTGTAAAATAAACATTTCTCACCTCAAGCGTGATAGTCGCATTGCAGGTCATTCCTCGAATGTATTAGGTGCGAAGCAGCTCTTTGACTAGCCTGTGTAACGCTGTCCCTCCGTGCGTCCGTACGAACGCGCCGCAACGCGCTCCCCTCGCCGCAGGTGTTGGAGCGGTGCCAAGTAGGTCACGCCGCAGCTGCGCGTTGACGTCACGCTCCCCTCGCAGTGCGCGCTGACGTCACTCTCTTCCTCGCCTGCCGCGCGCTCGCCGCAGCGCCCGCAGCTGCCGCCTGACGCGCAACGACAAGACCTACGCCAGCCATCGCTTCAAACGAATCTTCCAGCGCTCACCGCAGCACCCGGCCGCGTTAGCGCCGTTCAATCCGTGACGCCACCTGTGCGCAACGCTGCTGCTTCGCATCCCATCAGGGTTCCCTTTGGGAAGATGGTGTAATTTCTTAATAGTGTCGCGAATTAATATACAACATATTGTGGCGGTCTGTGGTAACGGTGAAATGGTAGACATACATCTAGGGGTGGAATCTACCAACTGCTCATACAAGCGCCACGCGCACACACTCAGCAATAGCGCAATATTGTTTGACAGGGAACAGAGCCGGCTTGCATACGCAAGGAACCGATTATATCCAGGTTGACTGTGAGCTAAAGCAGTGCCAACGCCTTAGCCAGTAGCGTGAGGGGACCTTGGTTGGAGTGGAAGCGTCGAAGTGGGACGACAAGCGATGGTGTGATGAGCAACATAATGAGACGTGAAAAAGCAGCGGCTTGATCAGGTCCCTATAAAATTCCACGTCTTTCTTCAGATGAGTTAGAGAGCGGCAAATGTTCGCGATGGTTCCGACAAATACTCGAAAATATGATCATAGGCCCACAAAACTTGCGACGTATTTGGCAGAAGTTGGTACAGGGAAATCGTGAACTGCGCGAACTTTGTGGCCATCCGGGTAGATGCCGGCTGAGTCAACTGGTGCCCCAGGATGGCAACTTGGGGGAGCTCGAAGTGGCGTTTCGAAGGATAATGTTGTAGCCTCGATGCATGATACACTGAATGAATGGGCGAAAGTGGCTCAACGTGAATCTTTGAGTGTGGGGCTAACAAAATGACGTCATCTAGGTAAGAAAGGCAGATAGACCACTTCAAGATGTTCAGAAGTGTGTCCCCTTTTCTAGAACGTGGCGGCGCACTTCACAAGAGAAACGGCACAACATTGAAGTGGTAGAGACGGTCAGGTGTTAACGCAGTGGCCTCCTGACGAACTAGGTCATCCATGTCAATTTGCCCGGAACAAGAGAGTAGTTGTACAAAAGAAAAGTAGGTGACGCTATGAAGGAAGTCCGGAGCGTTATGAATGCGCGTGTGCGGGTACGCATCTTTTTTTAGTGATCTTTTTTAAGTGTGTATAGCGCATACGGAAAAGTCGGGTGTTGTATTTCTTTCTAATTAAGATCGCCAAAGCCTACGGTCTGGTTCAAGGCCATAATGCCTTTTGGGAGCACATTGTCGACCTCCTGTTGGATAACTTGACACTCTCATCGCGGCATGAGGTAAGGAAGCCTGTTATTGGAAGGCGCACAAGCGGTATCGATGGTATGCTCGACTTGCGCAGTTTGGCTTAGGGACCGTCCACGAAAGACGAACATGTCAACTAAGTTAAAGGAGATAAGTCTTGTCTTTCTCTTGAGAGGGAGAAAGGTCTGAGGCAATTATCCTGGTTTTAATTTTTTTTTGTAGTGTTCATGTGGCTGAGTCGGTAATGTGCAATCTTTAAGAGATGACAGCAGGCAGTTCAAGTGAGTCTTTTCCCTATTGTGATGGCGTCAAAGTGGCGTGAGTGCTGTCTTGTGGTTGTACTTGAGGGCTTAGTCCGAAGTTCCATAGAGGAATGGATGTCTGGTCCGCTGTAATTGTTATAACGGTGTATGGAGAGAATACGCGGTGCGTGCCAGTGAAACACAGGAAGTGGGAGATACGAACTAATCATTATTCAGGGCGCTAGATCATGGTTCAATGTCAACACTGGCTAGTGCTCGTGGTGGTAGGAGAACAAACTCAGCACACGAACAATTTTTCACAACGGTCTCCGACACGTCGGCGAATGCAGGGAGGTGTAGTTGTACGATACAGGCTGAGCAGTCACGGACAGCGGAGTGGTCAAGCAAGAAACTGAGTCCGAGGAAGGCGTGATTAAAAGAATGGGCAAGAACATGAAACATAACGGAAATTCCGTGGTCGGCAGCCATCACACAGAGTACATTCCGGGCACAGCCGGCGTTCCTACTAGCGACTAGTACAAATAGGGACTCGTGCTGCCGTAAGCATCATTTTTAACCATGCACGGAGATTGGACCTCATGATGGAAATATGTGCACTGGTGTCAATGAGGGCTTTAACTGGGAGGCCATTCACTTCTACAGCTAGCACTTTCTGGTTCGTAGTTAGGGCGAGCAGAGGTCGAAAGCCCGATGCACTGCCACCTCTGGGAGCTGCACTGTTCAGTTTTAGGGGTACGGGCGTCCAGTAGTGCGGCGCGACGAATAGCAGCGGGGCTGAGGTGAGAGGATGCGATAATCGTGCGAGGACGGCAAACAATTGGAGCTTCGGATTGATGTGACCGGAGCCCCATTGTATGGTCCCACACCAGGGCAATGAAATCAGATCGGCTTGTCTCCCTGCGGTCTGCACTGGCAGAGTCACGATAGCGACGAAACATTTTCGCTGCACCGGAAGGCGGTGTCATGGAACCTACTAGACATTGCGTGAGCGAGCAGACGGGTGGTAGTCCGACATTTGTGAGCTCTCACCCCAGCTTTCGGAATTAACGAGATCGTTGGCCGAGGATCATCGGCTGACCCCGTCAAAAATGATGTCGAGGACGCCAGCTCCATTTCGCGATGCATGATGTCGACTGCGCTTTTAGTGGTGGGCCCTATACTGATGTGGTGGGCCCTATAATGCAGTACTCGGAAGCCGCATGAAATGTTGGACGATGCGGCGAGTATTCATATGGTGGAATCGCAGGCAATCTTTCATCGTAGTCGACGGCTGAGCCGTCCTTGGACACCTGCACATTCGAAGGATCATCTGCAATGCATTTGAGCACACGAGGTACTCTGTTTTTATCGGCCACATTGGTATCGATACGACGGCAAAGGGAGTTAACGTCAAGCATGTATGATACATAGGATTTGGTCGAATTTTAAGCCCGACTGAAGAGATCTTTAGAAGAGGCCTGCTGGCGTCCGACTGGTCTACCAAAAAGATCACGGAGGTTCTGCTTACAGACATCTCGACTCGTTATATCTTCCTCATGAGCCTCAAACCACACGCCTGTCGTTGCGCAGAGATAGAAGGCGATGTTGGCGACCATCATTGTCGGGTGCCACCGACATAAAAAGACTTTAAATCGCGCCCTCTGCTGACAGGACAATGGCACAATTTTGCTGCTCCCTACCTAGTGCAGCCGGTGTAAGGCCTACGGTCTAGAAATGGAAGACATAGAGACATAGGGCATATAAATCGAAATGACTCCAGACACAGCTTTTGAAATAGACCCGACGTTGCAAGACCGGTGTGCTGCCTTCCTCAGAGGGCGAGTGTACTTATTAAAGAAGCGGTGTCGCTTCCTATAGTCTCACATTTGCCTTCTCTTTCTGTCGCGCCTCAAAGGCCGTGCACCTGTACAGATGACATCGTTCCCAGGGACGTTTTATGTTTCCACGCATATGCTGCATGTGCCACGACTTGAGTAAAAGCCTGGTTTACTGTTCCAGCGGGTTGCTATATTCAGTGTAGCCCTGGACAAAGATATGAAAAACTATGGACAGTGTAGCTTTGGACTTATACGTGTAAAACGTTTGAATAAATAAACGTTTATTCGCTCTTTCCTAGAACAATATCATTCTTACTTCATGTCTTCAACAGCGGCTATCTTGCAAACTAGGGTTTCAATGCTAATTGATTCCTACAGAATGGAACGTTCCCAATTAATGTTGAAGCTCCTGAATCTCTACGCTTCAAGGAAAAATAAAAGAAATGTGGTAGAAATAATGTGCCGGAACAGCCGTGAAAATTAGTGCTGTCAACTGTAATAAAGAATGAACTACAGATGCATTAAAATATGTGCCTCGTATGGACTGCAGCAATAGGAATGTTACATACTGTACCCCAGGAGGTCACCGCTGTCAGAAATTGATAAAGCGCTATGACGCTACCAGGCAAAGCTGAAGAATGAAAAAAGAAGTGCAAGAGCATTTGCTTCATGCATTACAGCTTCGTCAGACATTCTATTTCAATGAGTCATGGACTTACACACGATTAACAGCACATGACGTAATTAGTGTTCTTGAACGCGGGCTGTCGCCGAAGCCATCGCTTTGACAAGTGGTGGTCTTCGTCAGAAGGGAAACCGTTGCCACCTTGAAAAAAAACAAAACCACTTGTCAAAACGTTGGCTCTGGTGACATTCCTCACTCAGCAATATTCACCTCTTCCTCCGTCTTCTGATTTTACGCATCTAGTGCCTGACGAAATACCATGGTGAAGTACCATGACGATGTACCATGCAGCTTGTCACTGGTGTGGCTGAAAGCGCCAAACAGAAAATGATGAAGAGAGCTTCTAGTGCAGTAGCTGAGGGCCCTGGTGAAGAGGTCAGACCAGTGGCCATGCCGTATGTGCATAAGTTGGCCCATAACCTGAAGAAGATTGCGTGCAGACATCGTGTCCCGCTCGTCTTTTCAGCTCCTAGGAAGCTGATAGGGCTTTGCTCTCAAACAGAAACAGAAAAAGAAATAAGCAATGTAAGAGGATGCGGAACTCAGCATGGGCTATCTTACACAAGGTGTGCTGAAGGGGTAGCCTAAGAGATTGATCTTACATACGGCTGCTCATACACAGGAAAAACTGGTAGATGTTTAAATGAGCTGATCAGGGAGCATGTAAGAAATGTTGAGGAAAGGAAAATGGCGCTCAAATTTGCCTAAGCATATTACGAATTCCCCGTCAAGCTCTTGTGGACCACGCTTTTATGAAGAGCGGCTTATCGCCAGAAGTGAAGATAGAAGAGCCAGAGAATTTACGGAAGCGTTTTATATCGGCAAAAAAAAGAAGGTGATTTGTGCGTTAGTGACACTTCTGTAGTGCTGTAAATGTCGACAAAGATTTTATTGAGCTTGCGTTAGCTGACCACCATTGATGTGAACTTGTCTTCTGAGCACGCACTGACAAGGATATATATGGACGTGTATTTCTGCAAATAAATCAGTTGTTAGTGGCGCTATGTCCCGTGTCCTCTCTTGTGGTTGTGTTTTTTTTTTCGCGTCTTAAAATCAATTGTGAGGCAAAATAGGTGCGTGGACCAAGCAATGTTTATTGCAAACTGAGTAATTTCTTCAGAAGTTTCAAAACTCAGCAGTAGTCACAGGAACAAGGAGTAAAGAATTTGAATAGCACGACACTTATCTAAACGTTACACGATCTATTTCGATATCTTGTTCACACTTGCAGGTGAAGAGAGCTTTGAAAGCATCGTTTCATTTCTTTTCTTTATGATGAAGCTTTCCTAATGTTATTTTGAATAATTTGGTCAATACATATATTGGCTTTTATATGTCGAGAAAAAAAATTAAGCGGTTGAACGCTGTTAAAGCAATCTTCCCGGGCGGTAACAGCTACTACCACGGAAAACATGCCGCGGCTGTGTCCTGCGTGCACGTCAAGTAGTGGCACGCGGTCCGCATTTCTCTTTCTATTGACTGCACGGGAGTCCCGTGACGAAAGTTGACGTATCGAGGTGTGTTCGCCTGCTGGTTCGTGGCCCTCGCCAACACACGTAGACGGGGGGCATGAGGGAGAAGGACAAACAGATATTGCGCATATCAGTTCATGTCAGTCGCTCCGACGACCCACATGCGAAGAGGAAGCTCTGGAGAGTTACGTTGGAATCAGATACAAGCGACAAGACATGCATGAAATCGTTTTCTGCGTTTGTGCCAACAGCAGTAAAATTATCGTTCTAATGGTTATCTTCGACTGGTCACCTCTTTCCTCCGACTCAGAGGTGGATGGATCCGGCGTTGCTCGCGTTCTGACGCAGAGCATAAACGCGCGAACCATACGTGAACCTCGCTGTCGGAGGAAGTCCAGCTCAGGATGAACCACGTGACTACAGCAAAAGACCGATTTTTAGTCAAAGCCGTCTGTCTATACGCTTAACTGAAGCTCCCCGCGCGTTTCAAACAAAATGGCGGACGCGTGGATGCAACAATCGAACGTTCAGTGGGGCGCATTGCTGCTCGAAGGCACGCCTGAAGTCGTCAGCGCTGTCGTAGCATTCACCGCTGGTCTCCGGCTCGGTCAACGAAAGAGATGGCATCATCCCACCGTTGAAACGGGCTCTTTTTCACGTCTTTACCGAATTGCGCAGCTAGCACTTGACGCAATAATTTCAAATGATGCCGCTACGGCCAGCGAACCGTTTGTGGTCAGGTCAGGTGGCAGCCCTCCCGCACTACTCCTTCGGATGAACTCAGAGCAGCTCAGGGAAGCGATCGGAAATCAACAGGCAACGCGGCATGCGCTCCCTTTTTAACCAACCGAACAATCCCACACGCGAGAGCACCCTAGAGTGCTCCTAATAAGCGACAAGCCGAATATTCCATTAATTGCCCTTGCGAATATGCGTTGGTAGTGCTCGTTTCTCCATCTTATTTGATATTTTCTGGGAGCACTTCATCATTTATTGGCCAGGAGCAAATCACCTTTGCCATAGAACTTCAGTTATCTTCAAACGCAACCGACCCTTGGAAGTTTTAGTAAAACAATTTTAATTTCACCCTCTTAACTAAGCCACATGCACAAAATGAAATGGGGCAAAAGTTCCTGGTAAAATGAAAACCAAACTACTCGTTGCTTTCTTTAAATTAGCGGCTAATAAAAAAATAACAATTCGCCAATTCAGAAGCGCAGCCAAAAATTAGTTTTTAATACAAACTGAATCAAATCCTGCGACTGTCTCAAACGATGTAAATGAGTTTCAACTATCCCCGATGGTCGTGGTACCTGAACGTCTGGTGGCTAAAAGAAGAAGCATGCCGCAGCCAATCCACTTAATACTTGGAATGTTTCAGTTTCCCTTTATGGAGTGCGTAGCTCCCTTAACTTGTTACTGATGGCCAGTTACGTGCTCCTCGCTAGTGAGATGATAAATGATCCAGGAAAGAATGTAGGTATTTGTGGGAGAAAGTGTAGCATGCTGATATATGAATAACATGCGTTGCCTCAGTGTTGTGGCGACACTCAACACATGTTACGATGTGGTTTTCCAGGCAGAGTTCTTTCTGCATGCAGAGTCGATAAACGTTGAAATAGACCCATTTAGCTCTTGCAATACATAATATTTAACATACACCCAAAACTGATTACTAATGAGGGATGCAGAAACCACAAAAACACTTTATATATTCTCGTGAAAATGCACCCTATGTGCCTCCGCAACATTTGTGCGTTAACATAAATGCACTCATTTCATAGCTTCGTTCATTTTCATTACCACAGCTGGGCAACGTCACACAATCTATTTCTGCCTTTCACTCTGAAGGAAATTAAAAATGGAATTATCATACCTAATTTTTAGCACAGAAATAGATTCGGAAAAAGCGACACTGTTATTGCCAGATATGTCAGACACGTATTGTTCCTGCGCTGCGCGCTCATATGTGTATAAAAACTGCCGCCTTTTTCATCAGTACCGCTGCCTTTAAGGTGCCTTAGCCATGCGTAAATTTTCGAGCTTGGAATTGATTGTCGTTATGGCCGCATTAGTTTCCATTTTGTCCACACTACAAGATGAACGATTTTGTGTCAATGCAGAACCTGTACTTCGGAGGCGCAATATATTTCGAGGAAGCAGGAATGTTCTCCGTCCAGGTATGATGAAACTGTTATTCTAATAACGCCTTGAAAATATAGAAACCGCATGGAAGAGTCATCGAGTTTACACGCAGGGATTTAAAAATGCTGTGCTAGCTTTGATCGTTAACAAATATATCTCGAAGAAAAACTGGATTATTAGTAGTATTTCCATGTCTTTCTTTCAATATTTGTGCATTTATTTTCGGCTCTAGCAAAATGTTTCAAAAACACTCATCAGGCAAGCAAACGAAATATTTAGAAACCGTTCCGGCCTCTGAATTTGTGGAGAATTATCCTGTAGAGATAAGTTATTTCAAGCATTGGGATAGCTAAGATAAGTTAATGGGGCGTGTGTACTCGGCCGCACAAGCCGTATTAATGTCCGGCCTGCTTTAAAAGGGTATATCACCACCTTTTTGTGAACTTCTTTGATTTGGACCTTCACGATTTTTTTTTTGCAATGGCATTACAAAGGATTCTTTGCAACGATATTCATATGTAGAAAAGAGTAAAAAAATCTAAATGGAATCGTTTATTGACAAAACACTGCCCAAACATGGCATTTACGCCAACATTCGTAACTTGAAAACCCGAGTGCAGACAGACAGACACACAGAGAATTTTTTGACGGTTTCGTTACTTTTTCACAATGTTTTTGCATAAGAATAGAAAAAGACCGAAATCACAGCTCATGAACGCTTTTGTCTCGCAGGGCCACGCCCTGGACCTCGGCCAGGCCCACGGCTGGGACCTAAAGTGCCTAAGCCGAGACTTATGTTTCCTTGGGCGCTTGGCGTGGCTGGCTAATTCTCTTGCTTGGAGGAAGAGCTAGATTGAGAAATGTAAAATAAACATTTCTAACTTTGTAAATGGTGACCACCAACTTTCTTACCAACTAGCCTAACGAATCACATTTCTGTAAAACCTTTCTCCCCTCACGTATCAAATTTATAGCTAAGCACAGACAACCGCGCTAGTTGGTTTAGTTACAGGTATGTAGCAGGATGCCACCTTCCAGAACACGGACTGTTGCCTATTTTTTTGCTGCTCTCTCTTATCGGTGTCCTCTTTGCCGGTATCATGCTACATGATAGTTGCTTTTCATGCTCGGATGTAAAAACATTCACTCTATATGGGTTCTAATGCGGCCAGGCTTTGCCCTCGTAAACACCTTTCACATGAATGTTAGGGCAAACGCGTTTCTTGTTTCTATGATGAGTAACGAAGTGTTGCCATGCGCATTACTAACTCCTCTGTCGTGAACAAGGACGAGTTAGGTCACGCTGGACATGAAACCTGTGTTGCCATCAGCATGCAGCGTTGTCTCGGTCTGCACTGTGGACAGCTGCATACAAGTTTGTAAAGATTAGGAAAAGTCTAATAGGCCCGTCTAAAACTTGTTCAAACAGTTCACATAATGGTTACAGAAGAAAGCATAGGATAAACATTTTTAAACTGATATTTTCTGGTTATACTGCGACAACATAAATATTTTGTTTCATGCCTTCATGTGTTGTTGCCTGCACCTTATTGTTTTAGTCCATAAAAGCGTCAAGTAATGCAGAGTTTTGCTAATGCGTATTCTTGGCGTTACACTTTCATGACCGGTTGTATTTACTGTATTTTTGCCTTATGGACTGGCTTCATTATATTATACTGCTATTTGGTTATCTACATTTAATGTAGTCTCAAGACTGGACGTACTAAGTAGAGCTAGTAAATGTTTTGAAACTACATTGTGATAATGCAACAGCTTTTGGATTCCTTTGTCTTGTTTGCATCTCGCTGCCTAATGCAGTACTTATCACAAGAAAGATAAGTCGCAGGGTTATAAGTACTACGTAGAGTGCGCCTATAATTTGCTTTACGGTTACACTCTGATAGTTCATTCAACCTGTTTCATAACTTATGAGTTATTGATCGTATCTCACTGCTTCACGCTTTACTACTTCAAGCAAGGTATAATTTGCAAATTTCCACAATTTTTCTTTGCATGTACTTGCAGTTAAATGTTTAGTGACCGCTTGTGTACTCGTTGCATTGTACTACTATTTCTATTTTTATAGTTACTCTATTTCTCAAGAATTACTCGCCCTACTTCGTAAGCAGAGTGTTTTTTTTATACTGCAATAATGCAAAATGCCCCTAATATGCCTTGCGTTGCTCTCATCTCGCTAGCTGCTTCATTTTGTACTAGTGTCGAGCAAGCCACAATTTGCCCCAGGCACTCTCCTTGAGCGTTTATTTGCCGATAGTGGTTACGGACACCGGCGGCCGGCGGCGGAGAGCTAAACACGGCCCTTGTTGTGATCTCATAACAGATTTCGCTGTAAAACACGTATATCCACCTTGTAATCAGCATAGAAAATTACTCGCCGAGTGCTTGACAGAGAAAGAGAGAAAGACAGAAACAATTTTACTGACGGTCACAACGAGGTCGTTGCATTTAGCTCGCCGGTGCCTCGAAGGGTGACGGAGCTTGACACGACCGTTTCGGCCCAGTTAATAGCTTCTGCCTCAATACGGTGGTCAGTTGACGATAGCAGTGACTCCCACGCCATGAGGGAGGACGCTGGAAGTATTACTTCGCGTCCGTGACGTGTTCGGCAGAGCGCCGAGTGCTTCGCGAGAAATTGATTCCCACAAGACGTTGCGACCTGCCGAATTTTTATTGCATTTCGCCGCGTGCAAGTTCACCCCATAAATAATCTCATGTTTACCTATTATTCAGCTATGTTAGCTGCAGTGGTGGTGCAGTGGTTACGGTGATCGGCTGCTGGCCTGAAATTCGGGGGCTACATCCCAGCCGCGGCGTGAGCCTTTCGATGGAGCCGAAATGCAGCAGGCCGATGTGCACTGCGATTTTAGTGTACGTTGCATAGCCCCAGGTAATCGACGTTTCCGGAGCGCTACGCCGCAGCTTGCCTCATAATCGTATCGTCGTTAGGTCAGGACGAAGTCCAGTAGTCATTAATATTATTCTGACTGCTTGGTTATCCACCATGACAACCGCTTCACAATATGCGCAGGTCATTTTCTACATGTTCGCCAATTTGGTCTGTATGTTTCATACTTTTTAGAGGGCCTTCCGTAATTTGCCACTGAGAGCGCAGTGGCGAAAATAACCGGCATTCACTGGCAAAGTGACAGAGATTGATGACAAACGTGCTTACAGCGAGATCGATGATAATGATCATGTTAGGTACAGCGATCGAACGCTGTGGAGACTACATCGGAATGCACTCAATTAATGGAACGGTGCCAGCTGGAGGTTCGCTAGTATGACGCACACTTGCATTCCATAATATGAGCGTTAAACGAGCTTATTTGGTTTGTCGTAGAGATATTTTGCTGCAATTGAAATATATTCCTAAAACGATTCTTAGAAATATATCAATAAACAACGGGATCCACACGACTGCTTGCCCTGTTCAGAAATATAACGAGTTCAAATAGTCTTTATGTGCCCACTGGTGTGTGCACAAAATTTGTATTTACGCTAATGCACAAATAAATTTTTGGTGTACACACCCACCGGCCCAAAATTTGTAATTATGCTAACTAGTGCACATGTGTTTTACTAACAAAGTTGAATTGCGGAGCCAGAAGGTCCAGGTAACATTTTTCAATAAATAAATGTCCTTTTTTATCAATAATGAACCTCCGTGTATTCAGTGGGGAATCATGATAAGAACTATGGCACTGTTTTGAAATATGATTGCATTAAAGGTTTTGGTTACTAAACAGTGTTCTAAGATAAACAATGCCAGGCGGCAGTTGTTGCAATGCATTGGTTTGTGATGTGTACTGCGCTGTTGCTGGCTGCGGGTCGTCTTTTGCCTAAGTTTGTCTGCTAAATAAAAATTGTCGACTATAACATGTCCCAGCTTCGCCACAAGGACGAAACAATCAAAGCGATAGCAACAAATTGAAATGTCGCACGAAGTATTGCAAGCAGCTTGAAACTTCCTGCGCGCTCCACAAACACAAATGACGCGGGAAAGAACACACACAGGGCGAGTGCGAACAACTGCCACAGTTTTTATTTTAACTAGACCCTACTCTGACTCTCCTAGCTAGCCGTTAACTCTTTTCACAAACACGGCCATGGCAGCGAGCTAAGTGACCTTCGTGTGGTCCACAGCTTCAACGCAAGCTTTGCCGTGAAAGAACACGACGTACAAACCTCCCCTTCAACAGATAAGACCTTGAGCACGGGCGACCACTCCCTGTATGACAAAGTACAAGTCGCAAGCGCACATCCCAACTCCGGACGAAACACTGCATAGATTTAGAGTTGGAGACCCAAGGAGCTAGGCGACACAATAAATTTGCGAGCTGCCGCGTATGCGCAGAACCCAAGCTACTCTTGGGCTTTTGCGCTCGCTTTGTCTTCAGACAATGTAGCTCCGTCGTTTGGGCAGCGATGAAAATCGCATAGCGCGCGACCTCAACAGTAGAAAAGAAAGACAGCGCTTGGCAATGACACATGAAGCCACGACTCACGTTCCCTGCTGGCCTCGATTCTGCTAGCTGTGTGAGATATATATTGTGGTTCTGGTTCAGCCGCCTCGTTCCTTCCCTCGTGTGGCATAAAGGCCTGACCACACGTACCCGTCGCAGCGCGCCAGCGCGTGGCTTTTTGACGCGGCGTCGCGCCCTCTCCTCATGGAGAGAGAGGGTGCGCAGCTTCGCGCAGCCGCGTGATTTCTCTCTCCATAGGAAGAGGGCGCGACGCCGCGTCAAAAAGCCACGCGCTGACACGCTGCAACGGGTACGTGTGGTCATGGATGGAAACAACTTTATTCAAAGTCCGGCGAAGTTTAAGAACCCGGGCTCAGGTCTCCCATGAGGGGACTTCGAGGCCTTGCCTCAATGCCGCCTCGCGGGCCCGCTGGACTGCCCATTCTTGTGTCTTGAAGCTGGAGCTGCGCAGAGCGGCAGCCCACTTCGACGCGAGAGCATCCGGAGCTACTGCCATTTCAGCTGATATAACAGGGCACTCCCATAACATATGTGAGAGCGTCGCTCTAGTTGCCTGACATAATTTGCAAGTTGCATTCGGGTACTGCATGGGAAAAATGTGCCGCAATCGCACTGGACTGGGGAAGGTGTGTGTCTGCAGCTGTCGCCAGACGACTGCCTGGCGTCGTTTCAGCTTGGGGTGAGGTGGGGGCAATATCCGCCTGCCTAACTGGTAGTGCTTCGTGATGTCATTGTATCTGACTAAGCGTTCTCGCACGTTTTGCACCAGGAGGTCCGAACTCGATGAGGCGGTATCCGACTCTGCGCGGCGGGTCATTTCTCGCGCATAGCGGTGTGCAGGCCTTGAGCCTACAAGAGCCAAATCTTTCCCATTAGCTAGCGCCACCTAGGAGCCACGCGGCGCTCTTCTGTTTCCCTGGCCGACTGGCCACGACTGCGCAGCGCTACAACACAAAAATAAAAAACTAGCGGGTAACACCACCGATACGACGCAAACGCAGCGCGGTCAATGACACTGCATGGACCACGTCTCACACAATTTGAGTTTCGCCATGTGTGTCCTCCCATGTTTTTGATCCACCGCTGCCTGCATTTGATATAAGTCTCAAACGTTGCGGGAGATGCAGGGCGAGAGATACAGAGGAAAGACACAGAAAAAACGATTGAAACAGCGAGAAAGAGATTCAGACAAATAGAAAAAGAGAGTAAGAAATCGAAAGAAAGCGACAGTGAAGACATAAATAAAAAAAAACAGAGAGAAGGCGGAAGGAAGAGAAAAATAAAGAGAAACAATGAAGGCTTCCCGACTCCGCTGTAGGTGCCAGCCTAGCGCCACTAGCGCAAGCTACTCCAACTTTAACGCGATATCGTTAAAGAGTTTGTTTCGCGGATATTCCTGTGTAAATGCCAATGTGGTAGACGTTCCTGTTAAGTCCATGGTGTGCACACAATTACTAGACTTACAAAAACACGTCGATCCACCACGTATGGCTTGGTTCAAAGTCAAAAAATGGAGCATGGACAATTACTCGCCCAGTGGTTCGTAAGAAACCGATTCCCACAATGTGTACAATGTGCCAATTATTTTTTTTAATTAATAGAACTGTGCCGCGTCGAATGACCTCTCAGCGCATGTTGCAGCATGGTGGGTTTCGACGCTTTGTTTGTCCGGTGTTCCACATTGCGAGTGGGCACAGTAATATGCTATTTTTTTTCTGCGCGCCTCAAGGGCAGTTTTCAAACTAGAAGAAACTCTAGGAGCGTTGCTTTAAAGCACGCCCTCCGCGCCATCTCGCTGGTGATAGTGAACGTTCTGAAGCACCTCCGAGATCCGCGTACCGCCAAAGGTAGGTTAAGGCGGGGCAAAATGAGACGCGGCGCAAAACGCGACATTTTGACTTTGTCGACCTCTATAGCTAATAAAAAAGTACTTTTCTTTGTGTCTCTACTTCAGCGATAGCTGCTGTTAGTTTTCCACCTTTTTATGTGTAAAAGTTGATGTTTGCTTAAAGCGTTCACGCGGGAAAAATTACGCAGCAAGTGTCAGTGTGTTCGTGACCCGTCAAAAAGAGGCGAAATTCTGCTCGGCCAAATTTTCGGATCCGTGCATGAAGCTAGTCCTGCGTCAGTAACATAAAGTAAGTAATTATTTTGTTACTTTATACTGCTAACTACATACCACCAAAAGTTTAGTTCGTTTGGTGCCTGGGGCCAAAGCTGGAAATTGTTTTGTATTCGGCATGTGAGAGGGGCAAAACGAGACAAAAAGGCATAAAATTACCTTCGAGAGTGTCTTATGAAGTGAACAATTTACTTACACTGATTATATACTATATTTCCTTTGTTTAGGAGGGTTTATACGTACAAGAGAATATTATATAGAACTTCCTGGGAGGAAAACGGCATGAAAAAGCACTGACTGCTGTTCAGGACAGGACTCACTCCATTCGGTCTGTGTCGAGGTTGTTCCGCGTTCCCAAGGCGCATCAAAGAATTGACAGAATCTCCAAGTTAAGTAGTTCACAAACACGTCTTGAGATCGAGCTTTAATGACATTTCTCCAATGCCGAAATTTAAAAAAAATTAACAAGCCCTAGAAAATCTCAATCTAGCGCAGTTTTAAATTCGTCACCTCACAAAGCCCGGCTGACGAAGTTGAAAGCCACGAAACGCCTGTGTCAAAACGGCAGCATCAAAACGGCAAAAAGAGGCGAAGAAGATACGTCAGAATATATCTAGCCTTCAATCGTTGAATAATCCGATGAAGTGCAAGCGTTCAACGAAAGACAACATTAGCACAAAGAAAGACTGGCGGTGTTTGATCTGCAAGGAGTTTTGGAGCAACACAGCACTGGATTCTGGATTCAATGCGTGGAGTGCAAGGACTGGGCTCATGAAGACTACGTGAGCGCCCACGGAGTGAATTTCACGTGCTTCTACTGCAAAAACTGAAATTTTTTCACACTGTCTCGTTTCGCCCCGCAGGTTGGGGCAAAATGAGACACCTGGAGCATTTTTTTTATTTTTAAAATAAACTTTCGAACTGTGGCAACATGGTCATATTTATGTGGCACATACCTTGCACCCAAACGAAAGTCTCTGCATTGACGTTTAACGGTAACGAGTGAAATAAAAAAAAGATATTCACTATTTTCAAATTTTTGTCGCATTTTGCCCCACCTTACCCTAAATTGTGCATGTAAATGACTCGCGGTTAGTATGGAGGAGGACGTATGGCACGTGGCATAGATGTCTAATGCAGCGCGTTGCTGAACGAGGGGTCGGAAATTCGAATACCAGGGGGGCATGCTTCGAACAATTTTCTTTGTGGCTTTTAATTACATATACACACGCATACGGCACGGGATGGTGACGGCGACGCAAAAACCCACTGAGAGTTTGAATATGATTTCTATCGCTATAAATACTACATGTCATTATAGACCTCGACCAAATGCCTTAGATTTATTGAAGCGGAGCGAAGTCACCCCTTGACAATTTCATTAAACAAAAAAGATAAAGAAACGAAAACAACAGGCTACTTTCGTGTGAAAGGGCAGGCACATTTGTTGCATGCCACTCCCAAGGTTACAGCATTTTCATGTACGAACAGGCACTCAATGCTTTAACTTTGTGACCTAACTTCTATGTGTATGTAAACCACAAAACTGATATTTCCATTGAAATTCTGTCTGTGTTCTGGAGCTCCAGATTTAATGATATGCAGTCGCAGTTGCGTAGGGAGAGGGTCTCCCCAGAGACATGTCCATTTGAAGGTTGACGTTTTTTTTTTTTAAATATGTTGTCCGCATTGCGTGAACGTAGTGCCGGCCATGTTACACACGACAGTTTTAGACCTTGAAGATGGTTGATCATGCATAGGTGGCCATTGAAAGAAGATGTGTCACTCTAAAGCAAAGCAACTGTCATTCCCTTCTTCGACTGACATTCAATTACTTTTAAGCGATGCTGATGTAACTCTAACCTTGTCATATATCATGACCTAATGTAGTTGAATGTGGCCACAATTATTCTACGCATTAACAGTAGCACTCAGTAGGTATATTTAGAACTTTGCGCTAGCGTGGCATCATAAGGTGACGCAATCTTTTGCTGCATATCACGTTAATGGAATGCGGAAGAAAATGTTGATCACATCAGAGTCTAAGCTAGTAGTGGGCTCGTAAATGTGACATAACTTCTACGACAGATGCATTAGACGTTTTTTTTTTGTTTTTTTTTTCGGGACACCCTGCTCAAGTATGTATATAAGAGCGTCTCGCCGTTAGCCCGAACACACAGCCTTTGAGGTCCGCTCAACATGGCGAATCTTTCAAGCTTCCGTATTATTGCCGTCGTGACCGCTTTAGCTTTCTTTATGGTCACAATGAGCGACGAGAGCACATTCTTAGCCAGCGCAGCAGCTCCATACATGCCTGAACCTAGAGCTAACCCTACAGTTAAAGCTGGAGGTAAGCCAACAAGACAACTCTCTTCACCGGGAATGATGCAGCGTTTCCTCTGTTTTCCCCCCTAATATATCGCATATGCGGATTCTGCTTGGTATAACCATAAGATATGTACAGTCAACCGCAAAATTTAACGGACCACGCGAGCGCGTGCCAAACTGCCTGTCCGCGCCACCTCGCGGTGCGCCATCTACCCTCGACCTCATCACTAGGCCGGAAACGTGTCTTCTTGTTATTCGTTGGCATATCAGTTGGTGTACTGCCGCCCAGAACATTATTCGTTGTTTTCACGCAAATCAGCGGTATCAACATCGCACTTCTACTTTGATTGCATAATCAAAGCTACGACGACGGGCTTCAAATGGAGTGCCGTTGGGTAGATATCACTTCGTGATGATCGTAGCTGATACGTTATGATGATAGACGGCTCTCGAGAAAGAAGAACGCCGGAGCGGGCCGCGTTGAAAAGTGAAAGGTGGAAAATATTCGTGCCCTGTGAGAAAATACCCAGGCCTCAATTAAAGGGTGGATGCGTGTTGGGCGTAGTGCTGCTGTCGATCTCTGATTTCGTAGCGGAAACATCACGAAGAGACTCTTGGCCTAGAGCTCCCGTGGTCCTTAAACTATTGTGGTCGACTGTACGTCATATATGCCTTGATACGGAGCGTTAGTCTGAGGTAGCTGCATAATTATCTAAAAGCATTTCTACGCATTGTCGCTACCTCATTTATTTTTCATATATTTCATTGGCATGGTTGAGGTATGCACAGATAACCGAAGCAGGCTAGCAGTTCAGAAGGCGATGCGCACGATTACGCTATCACGATCTACTCTTAAAGGCGAAGCTCAAGCGCCCTCCAATTTCTTCTAAAGAATTTGCGATACAAATGCTCTATACCATAGAAGTCCGACATCGACATCACTGGGACGTGTCTGAGTGGCCCACGCCTGCCTGGGCGACGATGTGCCAAAGTTTTGCCGATATCATAGACCTGTTTACGCGGCGTACAAAATACAAAAACTGACTTGCCATTTTCCAGTTTCCCGGCTGCTTTTAAAAAAGGTGGTTGGGGCTGCTTACGCCAGTTTTGATTTGAGTACCGTAGCAAGGAATGTATTTCTTTTTTTTTTCGATGGAGTCGAGCTTATCGCTGTATTTGGCCGCAGAACATGCCTGGTGCGTCACAACCAAACTGATACTGCACCACCCAAGTCTTTTCATTCTTCCCACAGGCGGGGCCCCGATTCTAATATTTTGCCCTCTTAACGTCCCCAAAAGCTAGAGCGCAGAATATCTGACGATGCTGCACCGCGATGACTTTTTGATTCTTCTGAATTGAGGCCGGTGTTTCGATGTGACGTCAGAACTGCAAACAATTAAAACGCTTGCATTAATAATACAATACGCGAGCAGATTTATAATTCGATTTTAGCATTAGGAGAAAAAACTCGTACATAAAGTTAAAACAAAAATAATGCCCTCATGGGTTTTCTTGTTGTTGTTTTTTTTTCGTAGGACTGAGCAGGTTTTATATGTATTCTACATTATGTAAAACTAAGAAAAAACAGTAGCAGGCTTCAATATTCCTTTAATTATGCAGCTCACATACATGGAAACCACAAGGAATACTAAAGGCCGAAGTTATTAATATGTTTTTAGGGCTTCTTAAAATGCTCAAATAGTTTTATTTTGTTCCGCGCAAACTGCACTGGTGAATAATCGTATTTCTAATGAACGCGTATCTCTAGCAAAAACCACCAGACGACCTCGTCTGAATGGAACTGGTGAAGATCCACGTGGAGAAGGACCAGCGATGGGCTAAGCTTCATCAAAAGAGCTTGAAGACAAGTGCTCTCCCACGATAAGTGGCGGATAATAAAATGTAGAAACGAGTCACTCCTTGTACCGGATCATTCCTTTTGAGGTAATTAATCATCCTGCCAATGCAGGTATGAAATTTGCGGAAGCATTGCTCTTGTAATTCTAGTTTTCATCGTAAGGGTAGCAGTTTTATGACCACTCTCAGCTTGGAGACATTTGCTACACATGAATTGCCTCCGCGTTCCTGCTGTTAAGCAATTTAAAATACTATTCCATTACGAGTATGATAAATGTCTAGAACATGATAATATTCTAAGCAGATGTCACTGTTCCAACCGTAAGAGAGTGGTAATTTTGGCACGTTGGAAGTGGTTTGCCATATATTGCTTGCTTCGGGGCTGCTCGAGGTCGAGAGAGAGAGAGAGAGAGAATAAGTATAAGAGAAAAGCAGAGACCTTAACCATGGCTGAGCTTGATTGGCTACCCTGAACTGGGGAAGGGGTTGAAAACTTACACAGAAAGAGAGAAAAGTAACTGCTGCCGTCCATGTAACAGCAGTTCGACGCTTGACATCACAGAATCAAACTAGAGCAGCACATTCATTGCTTCAAGCAAATTGCACGCAACTTGTACAGCGGTCCCCTGCAGCCAGAATCTCTTCGATGGTGGTGCTGCCGGCGTTCTCAAGCAATATACTTTTGAAAGCTTGCGAGAACTCGACTGATGTTGTCTAGCAGTTGCAAGATGCTTCGAGCTATCGGTGTATGCATCTTGATCAGCAACGCATGATTAGCGCTTACAAGGCTACTGACCATGCCGATTACTCAGGTATCTTCGTCCGACCATTTATAAGGTAAAGCCCTACGGAAAGACACGCTGCTCCTAGCGGGTATGTGCCAAAGAAATTTGGCAAGCCCCACCACACACACGCGAACGACTAAAAATAAAGTAGCAGTTTATAACTAGCCATGAGGGCACGTGCCCCAGAAAGTGGGCGAGCGCCACTTCTAAAGTCTGATCCATTAAAAAGCAAGAAGCTCTTTATAACTAGAATGGTTGGCGATGGCTGAAGTCGTGCGCTCTCAGATAGATAGATAGATACATAGATAGATAGACAGATAGACAGACAGACAGAGAAACAGATAGATAGATAGATAGATAGATAGATAGATAGATAGATAGATAGATAGATAGATAGATAGATAGATAGATAGATAGATAGATAGATAGATAGATGATAATAATAATGCTTATTTTTTCATCAATACATTTGATGAAGGTAAAAGGCTGTAGGTAAAAGCTGCTCTCCGAAAGAAGCAGCTTGACAAGGGCCCACAGCCACCTTTCAACGCGACAGCATTGGCAACAGTCAGCAGTATAAACTCAAATTACACGCAAAACACAGCCCAAATTCCAATAAATAACAACACTAATGATAATATTCAGATAGCAAAGAGAGCAAATATAGATAGATAGATAGATAGATAGATAGATAGATAGATAGATAGATAGATAGATAGATAGATAGATAGATAGATAGATAGATAGATAGATAGATAGATAGATAGATAGATAGATAGATAGATAGTATCGAAATCAAAGGGCAGACAGACAAAGGCAATAATTTCAAATACTCGGTGTTCCACTCGAAGAAAATCACAGTGTTTCCCAAGACTACCCATGCGCAGTATGTGCCAGTAGCCTCTACCTGCGTTGTTGTTGCTTCAATAACAGTATTATAGCAGCTGACCGTTACATATATTGTTAGAAGAATTGCGTAAAGCAATGAAATAGCAATATCATGCCACCAGAACCGCTGTTTAACCAGTATTCGCGATGTTAATTCAGTGAAGGGGCCTGAATTTTTACTTTAGGCTTTCCTCTGTGTATACATGCACGCAGCTATCTAAAATTTCATTTGTGAAACAACATGACGCCTCTCGTGTTCTTGTAGAGTCTCGTGTTCTTGTAGAATCAGAAATATCGTGGGTATCTTAGTAAAGCTAGGTGGCCACATATTTTTACGCTAAGTTATTACTTATGCTCGTCTAGCATGATGGAAAAAAAGTATTACAAAGAAGGCAGATCGATCGGCTGGCTTCTTGCACCCAGGCCAGCTGATCTGCCCAGCAAAAAAAAAAAAAAACAGAAGAAATTGCTGGAAATGAGAAGAGAAAGACGTCATCCTGGAACGCTCAGATAAAGCGCGGAAGAAACCCCTGCACAGAGAAACGAAGCTGACAGGACGAACGTGTCGTCCTGCCTTCTTCATTTCACTTTGTCATGGTATTTTTAGTGCACTTCCTCCAAAAATGAATTTGCACCAACTCCCTGCTAGTTCAGCACCCAGGTTGGACGCCCCAGGAGTTAGCTGCTAGGCTAATTTCGCATAACAGTCCGATTAATTATTACCGTACTCATTGTTGCACTCTTCTGGAGAAACTGTGACATTTAACTGAAATCAGGAAATCGCTTCTGACACGTCTAACTGCCAGCCCACATGCTGATCCTGCATCGCGTTCAAATTGATGGAACACATACCCTATTCTCATCTCCAAATAATATTGATCGTTGGAATTGTACGTGTCAAAACTGCGAAGTGATCACGTGCCACACCGGGGTTGAGAGCTGCGGAAATTTCAACCATTTTACGCTATAGCGCTGGAGAGCTGGTTTCGCAGAAATTTCGGTGTTGGTGGCGGTGTCGGCGTCGGCTGTGGCGTCATTGGTTGTGACCGAAAAAATTATGTTCTCCGTGACCAAAATATCAATAAAGATGCGAATAGAACAAATATAATAAAAATGTTGTATCCAAGCAACAATCGAACCCAGGCCGTCTCCATGGCAAGCAGGTATTCTGCCACAGAGCCACACTTCGCCTCGAGAAGAATCAATGTCATTATCAATGTCATGTGCTGGAAGGAGTCTCCTTAAGGCACTTAATATTGCGTGGTAGAAGCGTAGACTAGCAACAGGCGTCAAACTATAAATTGCACAATTGAGTGAGTTCTTTAAAGGCCCATCCATTACAAAGCGTTCAAACATACGTTCGCGTGTTGTCTCACAGGCGCGTAATGGGCGAATTCGCTGATTCGCAAAAGTAAAAAAAAATTATCGCGTTGTGGGTGCTTAACAATTGTACTTGCAGTAGACGTTCTAGGATAGTTTAAAACGGCGAATGTTACGCGCGCAGTCCTTGGTTTCCTTGCGGCATGGTTGAGCCATGCACCGAGAACCGAAGCGAAGCAAGCAATTGATAAGGCGATGCATACGGGGCCCGCTCTTGAAGGCGAAGCTTTTGAAGGCGAAGCTCATGCGTCTTCCAAGTTTGTTTTTTTGCTAGTTCTTTAGCGTGCTCCTATATTTAGGAAAAATTTGTCTCCAGAACATCCTCTTCCGATGAAAGTTCAACCGCCATTGCCCTGGTCGAAATCGCGACCATTGGGTCAGCAGCCGAGTTCCGTAGCCATAGTGCCTACCACGGTGGTGACCATCTGGCAACTAAGCATGATCGTCAATACGTCTGTTTTTGTAAAATAGCACAATTTTTACTTAACGAGTGCACGTTACTCTACTGAAACATGAACCAAACACTTTAGAGAAGCAGCCATCTTAAACCACGGCCTACGCCATGTCCCTATCTAAAACTTTGCATACTTTCCGTACATTCATTTAAGCACTGGCGTTTAAACGTATATGTATATCTTACGTACGACGCTGCTAGAGCAGAACAGGTCGCACTAAGATAAAGTAATTTTCCTTCGCCTCGATAACTGATAGTAGTTTATTTGCAAGTAATGCAGACGCCACACTGTCACCTAATACTGTCTGGTGACATTAAAAAACTCGTATGCGACTGCAATGTGCTTCCGAACATTCACAACGACAATCGTCGATCATTTTAGTTCTTTAATGTGCTGCCGAACGACAATGCGAGATCATCCTTTGTTTCCAATTCTTAAGTTGGTAAAATTAAGAAAACAAAATATTCACTCTTCATATCCAGCGCACCAATACATTCGCAATGAACGAGATTGATAGTTTGACGATTAAACGTGGAGCCATTTTCTCCTTCCCGTTTACCTTGCTCAGATGAGCTTTATAAGCGCACCTGCCTTTTACCCAGAACACGGGGCGTTCGATGCGCATGAACCATGGCGAAGCTTTCAAGCTTCCGTTCTATTGCCCTCGTGGCCGCATTAGCTTTGGTTCTGACCACAATGCAAGATGAAAACACGTATTGTGCCAGTGCTCAACACATAATAGGTGTTAAACCTAAATTTAGAACGAAACCTCCGCGTTGGCCTTACGCACCAGGTATGACACAATTTTCTTCTTTTCATTCATACGCTGATGCCTTGCTGCTTTCTAGTCGTCGGATGTGCCAAGAATTATTACAAAAGAACAGTGTCATCTTTAAATGTTTTTCCCTTTATCTCCAGAGAAGTCATGCTTGGCGGTGTTTAAAATTCCCATTTCGCTTGGCTGTCTCTCCCCCACATAAATATTAATACAAAATACTATTTTGCCTTTGGAGAAGTCTCATAGCCACGAATTGAGCATTCAAAACCTATTCTGGCCTCTTAAATTCTGCAATATATATATATATATATATATATATATATATATATATATATATATATATATATATATATATATATATATATATATATATATATATGGATGTATGTATATATATCTGATGCGTTTGCGTGGCGGGTCGGCTCGCGCTACCGCTGAGATTGTTAGTTTGGTTTTATGCCAAGTATTGGTGAACAACATCGTTCAGCCCTCAGATAAAACATCGTTGCAAACTTCAGTACAGAGGAGAAGTTTAATCCCTTGTACGGGTCGGAAATTGTTTATAAGGAGTCAGTACTTGAAGACCACAATAGTGTTCGGCCTGTTTCAATCTCATGCTTACCTTTCGTGCTGGCTCGCCAAAAGATGAGGTTTAACCATACGTACAGTCCCCAGTCTCAGCGGCGCTGTGAGGCGTAGGGTCAAGCAGGGGTGGCGCTAGGAGGGACACGAGGGTGCAGTCGCTACCCAAGAACTTCGCTGGCGCCCCCCAAGAGCTAAGAAAGTGAGCCACACGAAAAGCACTCGCTTGTCGTGAATGCCCCCCCCCCCCCCCTTTCCCCTTCACTGGTAAAGTTATCTAGGCTCCGCCTGTGTGATCAATCAAGGCCACATATGCTTGCTGCAAAAGGGCCGTGTGAGAGCAAGGCAACTACGTATCACAGTCATTCCCAGACTACATAAAAAATGTCTCGAAACCCCTTAAAAATTTCACAATTACATTGCTGCGGCGTTCACATGCATGATAGCGCCAATGGCTAGTATAGTTTTTTTCTTTAGATTCATTCACCTTACATAGCTCTCTCTTTACAGAGACGGCCTCCAGAATGAGCTTAGTTGGCGTGTCTTTGCTAAGCTGCGCCATGTAGTCGCGTGTTGCGGAGCAAGTAGCTTCCGCAAAGAATCTGATAGATGTACAATATTAACATAGATATGTTAGTGACGAATGAAAGGACAAACAGCAATACACTTTTCGCGATCGCGATAGATACAGAAAGGAACCATTGTTCCAGTAAAACATGCAAAGTGGAAGCAACCTGGTTAACTTCCCTGTCCTTCATTTGCTCTTTTCGCTCTCTCTTTCTCGCAGACTAGACAGTACTTCTGAATAGGGGCACCGTCAGAGTTTGTTAAGATTATAGTCATGCTCTGATTTGTCCCAACCCCCGCTCCCGGCTCTCCCATAAACACTTGGATAAGAGACCTGTAAAAACTCTGGAAGTAAATGTTCTTGATTTCCAAAAGTATTTCAATGAACTGTAACTGTGATGGTACTGATGGTTCGCGTTCCTCTCTAACATAAAATGTAGAATAAACTGTGAAGTCCCCTTATTAGCAATCTGTCAACACGCGCGTCCTCGTGTGTGGATGCAATGAGTAACGTATGCTATGAGCATTTAACTAATCTTTTTTAGCCCCATGGGAGCTCTAGGTGCATGCGCCAAGAAATAACTGCATGCCTCGTCAGACGGAATGGAAAACAATTCAAAATGTTCAGCATCTAAACTAGCAGGTTTATTGAGCGCTGAGGATTCTTCTAGTGTTGAGGATTTACTTAAAGAATCTCTCCCGCGTGCCCTTGCATTAATGTGATTATCTTCGTTGACGAATTTTTCTCTCATTTTCATCTAAACATACGCTGGCATCTACAGTGAAGCTGCAAGCCTCAAATCGGATAAGACTCTTTAGAATCCTTCCTTTTCCTCACCAAGAGTGAGCAGATGTTGAAGGTGGTGGAATAGCTTAACTCACTATTCATGAAATTATATCTCTCGCAGGTGGAAACCGTCGACCTGGGCCACTTGCTTTCCCACCTCGTCAACGCGGATAGAGCAGGGTGGCTATCGAAGCCTCATTATTAATTTCTTGAAGCCTCATCACACTCCCAAGATCAAAAGTGAAGATTAAAATGTTTTAATTACTTACTAATAATACATAGGTCATTGTTGCTTTAATAATGACGTACCTCGTCGATGCCGGTACCAGATTTGAAGAGCATTGCCCTCATAGAAAGAGTTCGCCTTATAGGGTGAAAATTCTCCGAATTTTTGTATGTTTTCTGACGCCACCGGCTCAAGAACTGTTCCAGCACCTCATTGTGCGCCACCTGCGCTTCTCTAACTTGCAAATGAGGCGGCGTGTTGGTCCCGAAAATGCTATATATCTGTGATGGATGCCGTCTTCTTCCACCTTTAATGCCACACTAATCCTAACGATGCTATTAGGTGCCTGGTGTCCGACCATCATCGTATTCTAATTTCGTCAACTTATACCAAACGCTGTGCAACGCACCAGAGTTAGCAGCTACAAAGCAGCTATCCAACGAATATGGAACATTTAACCGTGATGTTGTCGCTAACCCTTCATGCCAAATCCCGTCATTGTTTTTTTTGTGTGTATATGTATACCGTATATAAAATGTTCTATGATAAAAGCATCCCAAAGGCTAAAATTCTCGTGACTTTTTAAAGGGCAGACATTGGAGAACGCCTTTACCATTGATGAGTACACAAATTTTTTATTTTTCGCATCGGTGATAACAGCTCGTGCTGTGCATGACAACGTTTCTGAGCTTGCTTCAGAATTTATTGTCCATCAATAGATTGATTAATTCTCGTCGAATTCGATTTCATTCACCTGCAATAGAATGCAACAAGTAATGATAATTTTATCAACATTTCTTTTTTTAATAGCAGCATAGAAACACATGCGCCAACTGCAGGAAGAAAAGAAGGAAAGCCCTCTGTAGGAGTTTGATCGCTGAAATAAGAACACTGGATGTGGGAAGCTTCCACGTTACGCATAGGGCTCTTCAGGTGATAAATTTACTAAATAAATATTTTACTTGAGTATCTCAAGCCTCATTGTGCTTCATGAAATGGACACCTAACGTTTCAATTAACTTGGAGTCTTCATACGATTGCCTAATAAATATAAAGGGAAATTTGTACATGTTATTTTATAAAAGCGCGAATGAGCTTCGAATGGTTGTTACAAATCTGATGCTGAGTTTTCGGCAAGCTTATGTTAGCACTGAAGGATAGGTACAGCTTATGTTAGCACTTAAGGATAGTTGCGCTTCTCATTATCTTCCCCATTTCGACAAAGCGCAGTCGCGAAACATCGCATCATAATTGAAAAAAGTGTTCGACCAATCCGTGAGAGCCCGTAGAGAGTTCTTAATGACTGTTTTGGATTGTTCGCGTCAGTTTTAGGGCACAACGAGAAAATTATAGATTGTTCCAGAGCTAACGCGGTCAGCAACGATATCCATGCAATCTTGGATGTCACATGTACAAATGCTGGCGCGCCTGATCAGATCACGGCTGACGACTGCTCTCGCCGCTTCAGTATACCGAGCGAATGGCTGGTACGTTTACTTTTAGTTTGCCGAGCCCAAGTTCACTGAAATAAAGCGTTCTGTATTTCCCAGTGCCGCTGCAGCCTTCTTCACCGCCCCATCACGTGATCATATCAAGTTATGTGTCTGTGCTCGCGC
>JALIZH010010391.1:0-32623 GCA_030522465.1 Rhipicephalus appendiculatus | reverse complement strand
GCGGACGGAAGCGCCAATGCAGCCACTTCATTAGAGCACCAGATCGGGCTGGTTGGTTTACATTCATCGTAATGTCTTTTTAGCTGCGCTAACACGGAGAAAACACGTCCAGTCTTCTTTCGTCATCTTTTGTCCGTGTTTGTTAGCGTAGTGAAAAAAACGTCCCCATCTTCTGCTAAAGGGAACCATGTGTGGATGCGAAGCAGCGGGGAGATGGCTGGCTTGAGCGGGAGAAACGTCGCCCGTTTCGCGGCAGCGGCCCGAGCGCTCATCGCGGCGCTGCACAGGAGAGAGCATGAGGCGCGTGCGCTCGGTCATTTTCATACCGCGGAACTACCGTGGCGCCCCCTGCGGGGTATGCAGCTATCGCACCACCTGTCGTGCGCGCCGCTCCGTAGAGTAGAGGATTCCTAGAGGAGAGAAAGGGGGTGAGCGCAGGATACGAGAGAGAGAGAGGGGGAAGAGGACGCGCATGCGCTGTGGGACGCGGGAAGGAGGGACGGACTAAGACCCCCCCCTCCATACACATGCAAGCAAGATCAAGGAATGGAGTCAATCTGGGCGACAGACACCACCCGCCTAGCCATTGCTAAGCATCCTCTCTGTGCTCTCGGCGATGACTCTGGTGACTGTGGTCGTGGTTGACGGCCTTATGTTACTACAGTGTTCTGGTTCGCATAGTGGGAGCTTCCCTACTTCATGAAAGTGGCCGGACGCAGGACGCCGGAGGGACGGACATAGCCCCTGAGCATAAGATGCTTCGCATCTAAAAGCCTTTACCATAGTCACTGAAAACGTTCGCATTAAATACCCTAACCACGTGGCTTAGGGAAGCGAGCACCTGATGGTGAGGATCACACCTCTAGCATGTTCATGTCGCCGCGAGCAGAACGATAGTAATATAATAATAATAATAATAATAATAATAATAATATCTGGGGTTTGACGTCCCAAAACCACGATATGATTATGAGAGACGCCGTAGTAGAGGGCTGCCGAAAGTTAGACCACCTGGGGTTCTTTAACGTGCACCTAAATCGATGTACACGGGCCTCAAGCATTTTCGCCTCCATCGAAAATGCAGCCGCCGCGGCCGGGATTCGATCCCGCGACCTTCGGGTCAGCAGTCGAGCGCCATAACCACTAGACCACCGTGGCGGGGCGTGAGCAGAACGAGGCGAGAGTGCGTGACTTTGGACCCACGCTAGTTTTCTTTTTCTTGCGTCCTTTTTTTCGGGGGGGGGGGGGGGTCTTCGCTAAAACTAAATCTAGAAGTTCAAGACTCATCCGGGTGCTGGGCATGTGCACACGTGTCCCAACCTTTGCTCGTGTCCCGAAGGCGATTGTGTTCCCAATTCAAATAATCGAGCGCCTGCTTCGCACCTCAGTGACTTGTTTATGGATCTTTTACCAATGTATCAGATCATGCTAGGCTATAGACTATATAAGAACGTCACCTCGAATGCGACGGGAGGAACGTTCATGCGTAGAATTTCACCCTTGCAAGAATAGAGGAGACTTGTAGCAAATCGCATCGCCTTCCCGTGGTCCCGTGGATCTGGATTATAAACATAAAATGGTAGTGCTTCATTGCGTAAAGGGAAGTAAGACATACTCAAAAGAGCAATATCCTAATCTGTAGGCACCACTGGCGCTGCGAGAGGGGGGTTTAGCCCCCCTTCCCCAAACTTTTTCACTTTAATAACTGTATATACAACGTACACGTACAAACGCACACACGAACATGATTAAAGGATGGTTGAACATTCCTCCACCCTAAAAAAAATTTCTGGCTGGTCCCCTGGCAAGCACAACTGTCATCTCGGTAACTTTCGACGAATGCCGTGCATTATTTGGTTCGTAATGGAATGTATATTCTAGTAATATTATCCGGAGTGTTACGTCCCTAAACCACGATGCCATTATGAGAGACGCCGTAGTCGAGAGCTACGGAAATTTCGACGATCTGGTTTTCTCATCGCACAGTACACGGGCCTCTAGCATTTCGCCTCGATCGAAATGCGACCGCCGCGGCCGGGATCGAACTCGCGACCTCGGGGTCAGCAGCCGAGCACCATAACCACTGCTCCACCGCGGCGGAAAGAATGGAAAGTCTGACAAATGAACACACATCTGTGGTGAAATCACTGAGGGCAAGCCCAGTCTTATCTCGCATTACTCACGGAAATAACGAGGGAAGCAGCGCACGCAATAGTGTTTCCCTGTGTTCGTCATAGGTATTTGTTATGCCGAGGTCTGTAACTTTTGTGGTTGCCGTGCTTGTTGGCAGACCTAAGGCTGTCTATACTGATCAAAATACACGCTATTATACGTGAGTAAAAAGTGAAAGGGAAGAAAGAGGGAACCGACCTGTGGCAAGGATTACTTCAACGTAAGATATACAATTTGAATGTGGAACCACGCTATATGCGCCCTAACCCCCCAATCATTTCTTTATTAAGGCGAAAGCCTTTAATGTCTCATGCTCACGTCCGGGGTCCGGTGTCCGTCCGGGGTCCGGTTTCCGTCCGTCCGGTGTCCGTCCGTATGGATGTCCGTCTGTCCGTCCGGATGTCCGACCGTCCATCCGTCCGGATGTCCGTCCGTTCGTCTGTCTGTCCGTCCGGATGTCCGTCTGTCCGTCCGTCCGGATGTCCGTCCGTCCGGATGTCCGTCTGTCCGTCCATCCGCCGGATGTCCGTCCGTCCGCCCGCATGTCCGTCTGTCCGTCGTCTGTCCGTCCGTCGGTCTTTCCGTCCGTCTTTCCGTCAGTAGAATGGCCACACGCTTTCGCCGAACACACTTTGGAATGTACAAAGTATCCTTCAATTTTTTACGTGTCATGTACACAACGGCACATAAGGCTATGTGGCTGACTCTTATTTGGCGCATTCACCGCTCATGGATAACAAGTTTCTATGAACATTGAAGTATGTTGTTTTTTTTTCAGGAAAAGATGGGCTTTTTATTAAAGATGAAATGTGATTAAGGCAAGCGGCGACGTACGACAAAAAAAAAATGAGACAGGGTCCACGGCCTAGTCGAAATGGGAGGCCTAGAAAAAGAAGTATGCATCCTGAACGAGCTGGCCACACACCTTCTCAGCTTTGTATTTCTAAGACCATCAACGCAATACACGTAAGAGTATCATTGCTTCTTCCAGCACAAGTGCAGATGCTTTGCTGTGATTGAAAGGCTGACGACACCGAGACAAAAAAAAAACCTGTTTCATGTATCGACCTCAGAAAAATAAAGCCAATCAATGGTGCGTTCTACCAACTTGATAAAATACGGTGCATTTTTATCTTTTTCACCCTGCCTGTGGGATATTATTGCACGCAGTCAATAAAAGGAGACCAACTGCATCGACTAGCGCTTGAGGTAATGAAGTCCATCAAACAGACAGGATTCCAAGTGGTCCGACTTGTAGCTGACAACCACGCTTCGAACACAAAGATGTTCACCATTTTCGGGAGTCGTCAAAAGATGCCAGTCGTGCCGTAACGTACGAAGTATTTTTGCTGGGTGCTCAGTTTTATGTGTGCGTAATGTCTAGTGTAAATATTTTTTATCTCCACAGGGTGCCCTCAATGCGCATACATGGCGGGTTTGCGTGATAGAAATGAGGTGTTACCGCGAAAAAGGCGTACTTCAGCATCTTCGTTATACCTTTTTTGTATTAGCGCCGACGTATAACAAAGCCATGCCCTTGACAAGACTGTTATCAAAAATACACTCGTTGTAAAACACCCGCCTTTAACCCCGGAAAGCCCGCCTAGAGAAATGGCCATAGAAAAAATCAGATATCTCGTTTATTTCCTCTTGGGATACAAGTGAACATATTTAGAACAAGTTGCAGTGGTAAAGATGTTACATATAAAAAATACAATTCGTATCATATTTGATACAGTGGGCTCTTCTGAAAAGATGTTTATGGCACGCCAGTGTTATGCTTCAGCACCTAAAATGATAATAAAAAAACAATTTCTTTGCTTGTTGAGGCAAAGTGTGATGCCGCATTTTGAACAAATGATGGAACTGAACTTATTCTCACTTGCTGCACAGTTCCTGGTTCATTACCAGTGGGAAATGCCCAACACCATCTTTCCTGACGTCAACATTGGGCTGTGTTAGTGGAAATCTTGTTTTTTTTTTTTTTTGAGAAGGTGATGGTAAGCTAGATGGGCCTCTCTTTTTTGTCTTTCCAGACAGCATCAGGCACTCTGACAGCGCAGCGATAAACAAACGCAGCTCCATTGGCTTGAAGCGCAGTTGTGCAGATTCGCGCCTGAGCAGATTTCATGCATTTACTGCACATACGAAAATGCTGCGGTACAGTAAATACATGTACCACTGCCTCGACGTGATGGTGTATTTATACAGGGAAACTTGGTAGTTGCGTTGGTCAATCCCCCCCATAAAGCAGCGGCCGTATAACGTACTTCTATTCCGTATTCCGTATTCCCTGTTACGTCACGTTTCAGGCGCCGCCCATGCCGGAAGCCGCGACGTTTTTCGAATTTGGCCAATGAAAAGCGTTCGTAGCCGCCCATAGCTTGTCGAGCATTACAAGTGCAGCAGTTGGCGTTTTTTACGTAGGAATTCTGGGGAAATCCCTAGTATTTTCAAGGTATTTTGAGGGGGGAAAATTTAGGGGCTTTAGCGACTTTCTGGCCGAGGGCCGCAAAGGGGCCGTATATTCAATTTATTTTGTCCGGGAGCGTGTGACAAAGAAACAATCCTACGCAAATGAGAATAAATTTGTTTTATAAGCTTCTAGTGCTACAATGAAGCGTATTGCAATGTAAACGCAAAACACACGTATTTTGACAGTCGTAGCCACATATGAGTCGCTCTTGCATCCAATCCAAGTCACTTAAGATGGCCGCTGTGGGGAAAAAAAAAGAACAACTGATCGTCTCTGCGAGCCGCGTTTCGCGTTCTATCGCTAATAATGCTGCGGGAAGAATGTGATCGCGACTACCGGAGAATATTTTCGTCGCAGAGGAATATCGGAAGCTGCGAAGAACGAGGAAAACATGAAATTCTAGCCGCAAGGTGAGTAAACAATGACAAGCATGCCGTTATCGCGTTATGTTTACTTTGCTTTTGTTCTTACAGTTAACGCAAAAAAAGAAAACGAAAACAAGAATGTGTGGACAGGAGAAGTCTGCACTTCTGTCGTCTAATAAAAAGGTAAGCAACACCTTTTAATTTCGAGAACGATCGTGCCTGAGCGAGCGTCGTTACAGCGCACGATACATACATGGAAGTGCGCATTCATTTATCCACTGTATTTTACGCACATTTCTGCTTAATCGAACTTGCGCACAAGCAACTTGTTGCGTAAAATTTTTTTGTTAACATGCACGCCACGGTGTTTCATTTGCGATTATTTAACGAATAGATTTGATACGCATAATTCTTGTAGCCGATATATGCTGCATTGGTTTACCGCATCGCAGCGAGAACTCGAAAGAAAAAGGGTAAAAAAATTTACGAAGTCACCTGTTAGGGTGTCCCAGCAGGGGCAGGCCTGTTTTTGGTGCGTATCGAGTAGAACACAGAGCAGCACTGTGTACAGTTGCCATTGTGCCCGATGCACTGTATCCGGCCGTAAAAACGGTCAAGCGCTGGCTTGCCTACCACAGGCGCAAGGTCGCTACGCGCGTCGGTGGCGAGCCCATCGCTTGCAGCAGACCGCGGGGTTAACAAGTACTTGTACAAAGGTTGGGAAGAATCCGTGTCACAAGTTCGTGCCGCAAAGACAAGTGAAACCAACACTTCAAATCTGTTTGACTTCTTGTGGTTTGGCTGTGTTATAAATGTACAAACATAAAAAAGGTTACCTATTTTCTTCTTAATCAACTTTTTCGTCCAAATTGATTATAAGTTATTGCTGCCTGCCTGACTCAAACAGGTGGATCATCAGTTGTGTTTCCTGTACATGCTCTTGCATTACGGGGTCAATACATTACGTGATTTTGTCTAGCAGCACCGTCGGGAGCTTGTCGATGAAGTCGATGGCTTGTGTTCGGCTACCGAATGCATTGGAGGCACGCTTGAGCATCTCCTGGCTGCCGTTGTGCCTGGAGCTTCCCAGCCTTCACTGCCGCTGCAGCCACCTCAACGGCCACGAGCACCACCACTTTTTCTTTCCTTTTTAACTTGTCTTCATTTTTCTGTGTTTTTTTTTTGTTTCTTTACTTGCAGGTCATCTTTTTCAACGCGACAAGTGTAATGCATAATTCTTTTTAAATCAATACTCCACTTTTTTAGCAGTCGTGTGAGGATGTATTCACAGATTACTTTTACGTGTGCTCGTCAGCCTGATGTCACCTATATTTGCATTCTAGTATTCATTAATTACCCATGCCATATGATGTCGCACTGTGTTTCCTTCAGCGTGATGTTGCTTGTGCAATGTAATAAATGTCAGTAATGCTTTTAAAACATGACAGTTTCACAATGTACATTTATTTACAGAAAGTATATTCCATGTTTGCAGTGGCATGAACATTAATAAAAAAATTTTTTTACAAAGATCTGACTTCAAGAGACTGCATACTTATTCTTTCACATTACTTTAGCATACACAAATGAGCACACTTCCGAATGAACAAAATGTACTTGAAATGCCAGACGATCTCTTTCAGCATCGGTTGGCCCTTTCAAAAGGAACAGTATGGTGGATGTGCAACAAAAGAGCACAATGCCCACAAGGTGTGCATGGAGCAAAAGGCAAGCTGTGTGTTATAATACTGGAGGTGTAGAAAAAGAAGTGCTTTAATAAAGCATGGGGACTCGCAGAGAAAAGGAGGAGATGATGAAGTTTGAATGGGCCCGCTTTGTCTGCATCAGTCTCTCGCGTTTTTAATAGCAGGCAAGGAGACAAACACTTGGTGTGCACTCCCAGTCATAGAGCAGATAACGGTCAGTGTGTTTGTGATTAGAGAATGATTAGCAGAAACAAAAACAATACCAAACCCTTGCTTTCCAGTGAACATGCTACAGCACACTGCTGCCGAGTACAGTGCGTTATATTGACAGTTGCTAAATGAAAGGTTCCTATGTATAGCCATATAAATATGGCCCGTCCACATGAAGTCAAGTTGTGGGAAAGACCTGGTACGCAGCATGTGAGCATGATAAACACAGCAGCAATTTGTTACTACCAAAAAAAATGAACTTCACAACATTTTCTTCTAGTGGTTAGGCAAGTCGCCGTGATAGCTTAGCAGGCAAGAGGTTGCACTGCCAAGCTTCATTCAGCACATGGGTTCAATTCCTGACGACAGCTAACACATTGCCATGAGGGTCAAAATCAGAATCACTGCTATATTCACATTGAAATGAATGTTAATTTATCTTGACCTCCACTGTGCGTGGCTTACATTCGCATCATGGTTTTGGCACGAAAAACGCTATACATTGTAGTTACTTAGGCACATGTTTCTCATTGAAGTGACACGTGCCTAGTGCTGTTGTCGGTGGTACAGTTAGCCAAATAGTGGACTACGATTGCAGAGAGCTTGTCCGTGAATACATGTGGAGTGTGACGACCATCCTTGCCTAAGCAGTGGTTTGGTGTCATCACTGACAACACTGCCGTGCTCTCTGTCATCATCATCACTAAAATGATAAACACGTCTGTCGTCTTCTGCAATGGAAACGAAGTGCAACACTGCACATACGGCAATGCGAGATGTACATTCTGATTCAAAATGGAGGGCATGGCACTGCTGAAGGCAGAGATAGCCCCGCTTCAATAGCAGAATACAATGCTTCATTACAGACTGCATTACAGCATGCGTGGCGAAGCACTTGCTTTTTTATATTGTCTTAGAGAGGACACCCTTGGAGACGAGTCAGGAGCATTGGCCCTGGTACGTAGCCTCTGTCACCTGCAAACATATGAGCGGCGTGCTGTAAGTACTACTTCAATGTCAGGGATCCGCAAGGCCGAGCCACACAAAGATAGCAATGCTAGAATATGCTGTACTTGAACATCACATCACTCCACCAGCCTGACCTAGCCGTTTACGCGAAGCATGACTACTACGAAGAGGCTGCCATGACAATGTGCGTCACTTGACGATATTGTGGAGCGAATAACCGATAGCTGCAATATAATACACATGCAGCGTTCGACATCCTGTCAGTTGCCAAGTGCCCGTAGCTAATGAAACAGAGCTTCAACAATAGCGCGAACACATATTCCGATGGCTCAAACCGTGAATATCGCAGCTTTTTTAAGGGCGAAGCTCCTTATCCCGTGGGTCGTGCGTCCCTTGTATGTAGTAGCCACCTGCTGATGACGATGACGATTGCGATGCCATACAACACATGGCGATGACGCTGGCAGCACGGCATTTTAGGGGCCGTGGGTCGTGCGTCCCACGTTTGTAGTAGCCAACGTTTGTAGTAGCGTGATGACAATGACGCTGCCATCACGGCACACCACATGGAATGGGGTGTGCCGTGATGACGATGACGATCGCGATGCCATACAACACATGGCATCGCGATATGGTCTCATATGCACATCGTTTCACCACATGCAACCAACCACCATCACGTCTTTGCCGTGGGTCGTGCGTCCCTTGTAGTTTGTAGTACGTAGTAGCCTTCTGCGTAACCAGCAGTATCTCCCTGTGTGATGACGATGACGCTGCCATCACGGCACACCACATGGAATGTACCCACTATGCGTCATAACAATGACGCTGATGACGATGACGATCGCGATGCCATACAACACATGGCATCGCGATATGGTCTCACATGCATATCGTTTGACCACATGCAACCAACCACCATCACGTCTTTGATGATGTAACTCCGGAGCTTCGCCCACTCATCATCATTCACTCCGCGGATATGCTGTGATTTTTTTCATTCTGCTCACCTAAAAGGTATGGGTCGCTGCAATCCGTGCCCCCTTCGAATCGCTCCCGCAGCCGCGTTGTCCGCCAGACGCAGGCGTCGATCGTCTGCTGACCCCAGACGTAGTGGTTCACGACAAGATTCCCGTGTCTACGTCGCAGACCTGACAAAAGCGTGAACAACTATGAGACACATTTCCTTACGCTGACATGTGCACGAGAGGATAAGAAGATCGATCGATACTTACGAGCATGACGATGTCGGCGTAATGCTTCTTGAAGCAATAAGACGCCGCCTTGGTGATGGTCGCCCTTCGGTGCTATGATTACGGCAACGCTGCCGTCCACGCATCCGATGACGCCGGCAGCCGAGGAAACGTTCTTGAAGGCGCCCTTCTCGTCCGGCGTCCACGGGAAGTGAAACCACTTGCGGATCCCGGCACGCACGATTACCTCCGCCACAACATCACGCACAGTCTGCTCACCGCGGGTTGCATGGTAACAACAGTCTCCCCGCTTCTCGAAGAGGCTTGAAAGCTGTCAGTCGCGAAAAATGGAAGGCCGCACCGGCCGCACAACACCCACGAGCTCCACAGACAGCGGCGTCGATCTCGCGTCTTCCTCGGACACTTCGTGGCACAACCGCCGCACCTTTCTTTCTCCGGGCGATACAGTCGAGGTGACGCCGAACCCTTTCACTAGCTGGCAAACCGAACGCGTCGTCGAGCTCTTTTCTCCCACGGTGCTGCCGAGCGATCGCCGCCAAGAACACGAAAGCCTCTGGAAAATACGCCGGCGCCGCCATTTTTCCTATTCCGTCTGTCGACGGGGCCACTCGCTGGCTGTTCCGCGCTTCGGCGGAACCGATTCCGTTTATTTTTGCATAATGAGGGCGGACTTGTCATTTTGACGTCACCACACTTTCGGCTTCCGACACGTCACTTGATTGACGGGCTGAACGACCAATCAGGGAGCGCTAATGGCGGCCAAAACGGAATACGGAACAGCGGTTCGTTATACGGCCTATGTCGTTCACGCCCACAACACATGGGCGTGGTACGTCATTGTGCTTCTTGGCTTTGCGGTTTTCTAGGTTTTTTCTGCGCTGCTGCCGAAGAAATCCGGCTCATCATCATCACTAGCGTCATCAGGCGCCGCGTTGTTAGCAGCGGTCCATTCTTCTTCATCGCTGTCTGAAAGACCACTGAATTCGCTTACGTCGTCGGCAACAGCAACGCGCTCGAAACTATCCCGCATCGCCGCACCTAAAACAATAACAAGAATACGACAACAGTACGGTCGATCACCAAAGAGTGAAGCAAGAAGCTTCGAACAATTGGTTGTGTTTTATAGTCAGCCGAAAATTTCATGCTATGCTTTCATTTCAAACATTTCCAACTAAGAGCAAGAAGGACGCGCGTTCAAGTAACGACCGCTGTATCAGATATGATACGGGCGAAATTACTACGCTATTGCAGAGTCTAAAGCTACCGCACATGCCTAAAAACTATACCTAGTCATCAGATAATGTATGAGGCTAAACAGTTCACGGAAAGTTTAGGAACTCATACGTCGTAATTACCTTTTCTAATGTCGAACGTTCGAGCTGGAATACCCTCACGTGCGGTGCTGAAGGCAGCCATCTTCGAAAGGGAGCTAGCGGTGCTCGGGTGGCAAAAACTAGAAGCACGGATATTCGAAAACACTCTTGAACGTTCCCTAAGTGCCACCAACCGGCTTTCGTGCTTTCAGCTTCGACTTTTAGCAGCGGGCCTAGCTTCAAACTTGGCGTATCAAATATGATACACTGGGCGCTGTGGGGTCAAATGGATGTTACATGTACGAGTATTATACCCCTGCGACTGTATCTGCGGGTTAGCAAATTTTAAATATTGAGAGCTTTAACTCTTTCATGCACAGAACTCCATTTTTGGTGGGAAACGGAGTTTTATTGAAAAAATGGTGAACTCTTTTTCAGAAAATGATTTTCTCGCAAGAAAAAAAAATTCACTTTTTTAGTTCAAAAAATATCAGGTGGTCACCTGAGGTGACCACCATGCAGTAAGAGTCTACTGGTCACTTTCAGTGAACGGTCGCAAATAAGTCTTTCTTTCCCCGCAGGAGCAAAGGGTAATTGTATTTAGCGCGCATCCATCTCATTCTTGAGGGCGCTTGTATATATATTGCAAGACACCTCCGTTAGAACGATATAAAATAATATATTTCCACCCTTCTAAGGCCCTTCATGCATAGTGGTCACCCCAGGTGATCACCAACTTCAGCGACAGGGTGCTCAGTGTATTAATTGGGTACAGCTTTTCATTTCTAGATTCCTTGGTATTAGCAAATCGGACGACATGATGTCCTACGTTATCAACATAATAGGAACAGTACATAAGTAGTACACTTGCTGTGGACGCTTCATTGCAATATTTTATTTTGGCGGACTAAAGGCGATCTGCTGGGCAACACGTAAGGTCGCGCTGAGCGCGAGCTGCGAGCGCGCCATCGTTAATCGTTCTCTTCTACCACGGTAAGCGCGCCCGCAGCCGCCCGCAGCCGCCGGTCCCATAATATGTATTACCGGCCTTCTAAGACCCTTCATGCATGGTGGTCACCCCAGGTGACCACCAACTTCAGCGACATGGCGCTCTGTACTGACTGAGCACAACTCATCATTTATATATTCCTTAGTGTTAGCTACTCATAAAACATGCAGTCCTGCACTATCAACACAATAACGAAATACGTACTGTTATATCTATAAAAATATCTCAAGTCTACCGTCTAGCGCGCCTTGAGGACGACGGCGGCCGGAAGAAAACACACGTAACATGTCAAATTGAAGCCCAAACGAAGTATCGTCATATCTGTAAGATTGTCAAATGCTTTAAGAACTGCGGCATTTAAAATCCGACATTCGGGGCTCACGTGTTTCAAGAAGAAAAAATCAAGAAAAGGTGGTTACCTGGGGTGACCACCGTCCTGGAAAGAGTTAAGCTGCAGGTAATCTGCATGGACTATTGTCACGTGGTCGTGACGTTAACGAAGGCAGAGACGGCGTGTTCAAAACTAAACTCTCTATTTGGCCGTACTTGTGGCCGGGAAATAGAAACTGAAATTACAGCAAGCAATGCGCGCTGTGCAATGACATCCGCGAACAGAGCATCGGCCGTCGATAAAACTGACAGTCGGTGAAGCGCGTCGGCATTTACCATGCGCCATCGAATATTCCAGCTTTATCGCTCGCGGCCACGTAGGTTCCAGAAGAAACTGTAATGTTCGCGTTGTGCGCATAATCACATCGGAAGGTTCTAAGATTATCTAGATGGTTCCCAGTCATTCGGCCTGGTTTGTGCATGACAGCAGTTACACGTGTAATGGGCCATAACATAAAAATGAATGGAAAGGAGGGTGTGTGGCAATATATACAGAGACTTGCAAGATTATTGCGGGAGTGGAGAATTTTCATCTTAAAGTATTAATTAATAACGCACACGTCCTCGGTACGGCTAACGTTTCGATAACTCTTTTAAAAAAAAAGCAGAAAAGGAGAACCTTGTACACAAGATAAACTATGCATGTCGGAAACACGCTTATGCCTTTCTTTCTTTTTTTTTCTTTTCTTTTTTTCATTGCAGACACCCAATGGACAATAACCGAAAGGTCTTCCTTGCTTTTGACCACTGTCACATCTTGCGAAATCTCCGCAACCAGTTGTTGTACGCCAATCGAGTGCTGTGCAACAATGGGCAGTACTACAGCCCCAAGTATTTAAGGATGTTGCTGGATATAACGGAAGAACAGTCGTCGTACAAGCCCTTTCGGTACCTGACACGGAAGCACGTTTACCCGACAAACTTCGAGAAAATGAGCGTGAGCAGGGCCCTTGAAGTGTTCTCTCCACAGGCATATACAACGAACGTTGTAAATCTATTATTACTGATAGTGTTAGTGTTGCATCACAAGAGCGCGACCTGGATATTCCTTTAGGCATCATGATGCGTGACGCACACAGCTCACGCAGGCACATTTCTCACTGCGATGTTATTAGTTCATTTCGACCTCGCTAAACAAGAAAGAAAGAAGGAAAGAAAGAAAGGAAACGAATCTCTCTCAGTTTATGTAAAACCTAGAAATTAATTTTGTAATTTCTTCATTTAACACCGGCGTAACACGCACACTTTACGACGGCGATCAGTGTTTATCTGGATCAGATTTTTTCGTCGCCATCGCAGCGGTCGCTGCTACACGGTCCAAAGCCGCATCGAGTTTGGTGCATACCTGAATCAAATCGCGATCCGGCAGCCAGATCGCGATACACGATCGCGATCGTCTTGAACCAGGTCGGTCCTGATCGCTATCATACGTGCCCGCGTGAAACCGGTACAACTTGTATAACTTACGTAATGTGCGCATCTGGGGGAAAAAAGTGTTCGATTTCTTAAATTATTGAAACGAAGATAAATGCATTCATGTTAGCTTGAAGATGATGCAGGGTTACTGCGATCTGCATTACACTGAAAAACAGCTCATTGAGCTTGGATCAAGAGTGCAGTTTGCTATCAGTAGTGATATCGCTGATTCTCAGGGGGGAGTCAAAGGGAGACAGTATGGCGCGTTCGCGCCTTTATACTTTTCTCCATTTATATTACGTTGCAACAACATTTACGTCAGATTACGTCAACCGAATATGAATATTGGAGCATAAGCATGAGGCCACGTCGTATTTTTTGTCCCCTTACACAATTCGCAGTTTTTCTTCCAAATCAAGCATAAAAAAACAGCTTTTCTATAGTACCCCGCCGCAAACGATACATAAAAAAACTATTGTTGCTTTCTTATTTATTGGTTCTAGAACCCTAAGAAAAGCCAATACATGAAGATATAATGGATTACATGCATAATTGCTATGATGTCTATCAATATGGACACATAAAAGCATGCAGTTTTCTTGGGCTGCTGCTGCTAACAGCGCATGGTTGTTATTATCAGCACATACAGTTTCACTTTCTTAACAAATGTTTCTGCTCGTATGACATACGACACTACAGTTATCTGTATTTCGAAGCACAGTATATAAATAAATATATATATATATATATATATATATATATATATATATATATATATATATATATATATATGCGAGGAAGAAGTTCAATGGTTCCGGTGGGAAATGAAGTCGAAAAAAAGAGGACGACAACCGTACGAAACGCAAATTTTACTAAAGTTTCGGCAGGAGGGCCTGCCTTCGTCAGAGTCTGACGAAGGCAGGCCCTCCTGCCGGAACGTTAGTAAAATTTGCGTTTCGTACGGTTGTCGTCCTCTTTTTTCGACTATATATATATATATATATATATATATGTGTATATATATATATATATATATATATATATATATATAGGTTGGTTAAAGAGAACTTCAGGCTACCGTAATAAAACTTGTAAAAAAACATCCGAGAGTAGTGCAACATAGGAAACAAAACAATATTTATTATATCCTAACAGTTTCGGCTGGCGGTCCAGCCTTCTTCGGAGGATGTAAGTCGAATATATATATATATATATATATATATATATATATATATATATATATATATATATATATATGTATATATATGGCTGCTAACATGTACTGGGCTAAATGCGCACGTCATTCGTGCATAGCGCAACTTATTACTTTTCTCGCTTGCTGTGTACGAATACTCAAGCTTAGAGGCCTCTCTACAAATAATCCGCAAGTCACTAAACGGCACGTCTCTTCTTTTTTTTTTAGCTTACATCAGCACTACGATACCTCATGCAATAGACCTTATGCAAAATTGCTGCCATCTGTCTGAGGTTTGACGAAGCTACCGATTCGGCGCCATGTTGGAGGCTTGTGTCCGAATTGTACTGCGGTCGCTGCTATTACTTCTTGATTGTATCTGCTTTGATAGCAGGCAGTCGAGGCATAAATACGTCAGACGGACGTGTAAATTTTGTCTGTCTGTTTTCGGTGTAGCGAATAAAGCGTTGTTAGCTATGAATATCATGCGTGTAGTGTAGGATGGTTGGGAGGATGCTTTAGCGCGCGACTCATTTCAAAGCGAATTTCATAAGGGGCAGCCTATGTCGACCTGATGTTTTGTGCATCTAATTTTAAATAAAATGTGGTCCCCTTTTTTATTCTTGAAATAAACATATTTCGCATATCTCACGCACGTGAAAATTGAACATGAGAAGGGTGCTCGTAAATAACACAATACGGCAAGGATATTCGTGTTCACATCGTCGCTTTCGGTGCCCATGGCTCCGTACAATTTTAACCCCTTGCAGCTAGGCAGTTTATTGTCACCGACGCAACATTTGCGAAACCACCTGAGCGCATCGGTAGCGCATCCACAATCGAATGCACCAGATTTGCCGCAAAATCATTTTTTTTCTCAGTTTCATACGATAACAGTTTATAGCACATAGAGATGGACACAGGATTCTTCCGCAAGGAAATCAGCTTTTGGGATAACCTGATGTGGCCTTCTTAGGATAAAAATTGACAAAAAAAGTAAGGGTCAGGGGGGCAGTCAGGACATCCGGACCATCCCTCTGAATTTGACAGGGATAGTACACGAATTGATTGAAAAATACGCATAGTGAAGTAATAGGCGCGCAGAGCATCCCACCAAACGCCACCCTGTTTAACTCCACAATGGAACAGCAAGGGCAAACAACACTCCAGCGCCATCGGCCTGTTCGCTGACAATTGATGACGCGCACGAGCTGCCTGTCCAGCACGTAATTGTTGTCGCAGTGTAACAAACAAAGTAATGTCGTGAACAGCTGCGCAGGAATTCGTGAGTTATAGCCGCGATGACAAACGGCTTCGTGAAGCTCGTACACGAAGCCGTTTTGTCTGTGCCTGCAAGCACACGGCGCCAAAATTGTCACGTTCCGACATGACACGAAATTATGTTGCCTGATGAGTGCCGATGTCGTCACATCGCGTTTAAGAACGGCGAACGTACACACGGCGTTAGTTGAAAGCAGTAGCCGTAGACGGAACGATATGCCGCTTCTCGTCGGTCGCGAGTAAATATAATATAATTTATTTATTTATTTGATTTGCATACACAGATACACAAGGACACAGAGGAAAGAGGGAGAGAGCAAGCTGGCAACTGCCACCTGGAGGGGCACAACGCCTGCTTACTCTTTCGGGAGGAGGGAAGAGATAGAGGAGAGGGAGATAGGAGGAGAGAAAGAGGGAAGAAGGGAGGGAAGTATAAGAAAAATTGACGAAGACCTAGACAAGCATAAATAAATGCGAAAAAAAACGTCTAGAAACGGGTGGCAAGGTCCGTTTGGTCCATAAAAGTCAATAGAGCTCGATGGGCCTGGTGGCGTTGAGAAACACAACCTCTCGGAAAGAGGTAATCGTCTATGGTCGCGCACTTCAGTCCCAGGAATTTATATTCCTTAATCAGTATAGCCCGCTGCGTAGCGAATGCGGGGCAGTGCACTATAAGATGCTCAAGTGTCTCACAGGAGCCACAAGCTGCGCACAACGGATTGTCCGCACGCCCTTGACGGCATAAGCGTTCGCGCACCAACACAGAGCCGACTCTTAGTTTATATAATAGTGCTCTGGAATGACAAGCCACGACCACGAACACGGGGAGGGAACGATACATTCGCGACACGCTGGTCTGGGTGCTGCTTTAGGAGGTGTCGGCGTATAAGCAGGCGAGCGTTGTCCATCATAGATGGAATTTCCGGGCAGTCACAATCATAATTACAAGATGAAGCAAGGCGATCCGCCTCTTCATTTCCAGGAATGCCCACGTGCTTCCAGGAAGCCCACGAATTGGGCTGTCGGCCTCCTTTTGGGTGAGTCTGCTAAGAGCACCACGAGAGTCTGTAAGGACGACGACCTTCGATGCTGGTAATCCCTCCTGCACGTATTTAAGGGTGACATCAATCGCTGCTAGTTCTGCAGTCACTGACGATGATAGGTGTGGTATTTTAAACAACCGCCTGATGTCTGTTGAAGGGCAAAAAAAGGCTGCAGAAGCGCCCAGGCCGTCGATACGTACATATGCGTCCGTAAATACTTTAGCGTAGTCCTCAAACTCTTCAAATAAGTGTGAATGGGCTAATTGGTATAGTGCCGAAATAGGTTGGTCACACTTTTTGCGTATTCCTCGAATTGATAGATGAATACGGAAGGTGCATTTGCTGTGCTCTTTCGATGTTGTCAATGCAGTGGTTTCTTCAGAATTGCCAGTAATGCCATTGAACAAAGCCGCCATTTTACCCATGCGAGAAAACGAGCGCCGGATCAGCCTATTAACGAGTGCTTTGCCATCTGGGGCTCGGTGCATACGCTCAATATGATCTAGCGCCCTCTGGTCAGCTTGCAGCCTTAGAGGCAACTGGTGGGCTTCAGTAAGTAGTGGGATGGATTGAGCCTCGCGAGGTAAGCCAAGCATTACTCGGAGGGCGACACGATGATCCCGTTCCAGCTGAGACATTAAAGCAGGCGGCACATTCAAGACTGGCAAGGCATACATTACGCAAGAGAGTAGAGATGATTGGTACACCTGTAGCGCTGTCTTCTGGTCAATGCCATCACCCCCTAGCAGTCAAAGCGGCCACATATTTGAACAGGGACAGCGATTTTCGCCCCACAGTTGTAACAGCAGGGCGCCAAGAAAGGCGATCATTGATGATTACACCCAGGTAGCGATGTTGCCGTACCCACTGTATGAGTGCGTCGCCGAGGTAGCCTGCTCATGTTTCGACGAGCGCGTTCATGCAAACTTTTTTTTCAATATCCCAATTACCTCAATATGAGCAATGCGGCACACGAAAATGTACCTGCATTGTCGTTTCAATCAGCCGTAAGACGTTGATACGTACGCTCCGTGTGAGCACAGGCGGAGCGAGCTTAGCCTTCAACATGGTGGTAATGCGCAGGGGAGACTCTAATTGGCAGCTCATTGTGCATACTATACGGTCGATGATTTGGCATTCCCGGTTTCAAAGACTGCCTGCCAACCATCGAGTTAATGGAGATGATATTCAAGTGGTTCACCACCCACAAAATCAGGACTACCACCTTCCACATTTAATGCCAGGACCGAAACAGGATGACATTCATTTCCCCAGATGATGACAGGTACGTTCCACTGTCTCGGTAAATTCCGTGTTTTCTACAATATATTCCTCTTATTTCAGGTTGTTATGGCTGGAGGAGGAATGTTTGCCCTCTTTCGCTGCATGGAAGGCCGCGGCACGGCACAAGGAGGCGTTCATATCACTTGAAACGTACGAAGCTCTGCGGGTGATCACAATGTACCCAGTCCACTGCACACAACTTGTGATCCGTTCCGGTTTTCTTTAAGTCTTGACAGCAACATTTTTCAGCGACCCTGTAGAAGCACTTTTCTCTACCATTAGACAGCTAAACTGATCCAACGATCAGACAGACGCTCGAGCTGCGCTTTCGTCCCTGCAGAAAGTCCCAGTGATCAGCATGATTCATTCTTCGCCAAGAGGCAATACGGAGCAAGCAATGTGTCCTTTTGGATCCCCCCTACGCACTTCAGGTGTCGCGTTCCACAGCGCCAAAGCATGACGCAAAACCTCAGCAAATGCACTCAGAGGTACACCAAAATCAAGGGCCGTCACGCGACTGTTCGGCAGCGAAATCCGTTTCTATAACACGGACGATGCGGCCACATCTGGAAGCTCTGCCGACTTGGGGTGGTGCGTCTTTGTCTCTCATGCTGATTGTAATTGGATGATTTCCATTCGTGAAAAATTATTGCGCAACGTCCAACAATTCTCTCTGGCATATAGTGTCATTGTTATAAACTCTGCCGCTCCTGTTAGTGTATGTACACTTCCCTCACTAGCACAAATGTTCACGTTATATATATGTACAATCCCCATTTTCTGTATGAGGATGTGTCGGTGGAATCATTCTTACCTAGTTTATATAATTTGTGAACATTGCTCATTTCCATCTTTCCTCAGGTCCCCCACAGCCAAGCATTAGGGCCAGCACGCTTCGCCTTATAGCGGGCTTACTTGCCAAGGCAGCCAAGGACTGCATCAGTTGCGACCAATGCATCAAGCAAATCAAGGCTCCCAGCTCGTCTGGCCCCGCTACTGCTGTGATATTCAATTTAGACAGGGGAGGGCTCTCGTACCCAACGCTTTCATTTCGTTCCTTTGCGTGCGCACTGGAATGGGCAGCGGAAGCACTTGCGACGTCGGGCATTTGCAGAAAAAGGCCGATGGCACATTTTGTGCAAACAGTGCTTCCTTCAGTGGCCTTAAAACCTCTTTTCAGCCATGAAGGTTATACGAGAGAGCACCGAGAAGCCTTCGCGCGGCTGGTCTTGCAGAAATTAAGCCGCCCTTTTTTTCTCAAACTACGTGCGTGACAAGACAACCAAAGAGGGAAAGACAAGGAGAATAGCTGAAAAGTCAAAATCTCGCAAGATTTTCAGAGTTAAGATGTATCCATCCTGACGCGCGTCCAGCACGCTGTAAATAAACTTTATTGAGTTATGGCTCAAATGCGTGTATGTGTGTACGCGTGCATGTTTTTTTTTTCTTTTTTATGGCAGACACCAGCCGTACAATGTGCGCCAGTAACAAGCATGCTCTTCGAAAGCGCAAAACCTTTGCAATATGAGCTCGACCTGATAAGTACGATTAAATAATGTCACAGATGTGTTGTTTAAGTTTGCAAGCGATATAACATTGCTCGAATCACTCAAATATGCGCGTAAAAGTTCTCATTACAGAAACCTTGCAATCACCTCCGAGGGATCCGTTTTTCATGACCAAAAACGTATAATGGCAGATGTCCGGAATACGCGCCACAACCCAACTGCGACCGTCGGCTTCGGCGCGATCAGTCAATGATTATAACCGCTATTTGTGTTTCACAAGATCGCAACGTGCGCTCTTCCTAACCTCAAGGTCGTTCGCTTGTGCTGTTTCAAATTGCACAAACAAGCACGTCGGAGCAAACATACGATGATTCATTAATTTTCTCAGCCAAGTGCGTCTTGGCCAATCAATCGTACGCCGGAAGGAAGAGCTGTTTTCGACATAATAATCCATAAAAATCCCCCACTTTAAGCCGGCTGTGCTATCTTCGGTATGAAGGAGAATTGTTTTCCTTATTCAGGAACATTACGTTTGCTTCGCTTTAAAGTGAGGAACACTTCAAGGACCCAGTCTGTCGTATGCCGTCATCGCATGCTATCGTAGCTTGGCGTAACGCAGGTAAAACCACGAATAGCATAGCCATCTGTAGTATACTGAGCGCGCGCTCCCGCCAAGAAGTCTTAATTCTTCCTCTTGTTCTTCGAGCGCCTTGATGATGATAAGTGCGGAGCACCTTAGGGGCCCGGCCGTCGTATGCTATCGTCGTTTGGCGTAAGAAGGCAAAAATACGCATAAAAACAGAATAAGAACATGAAGCAAGCGTGAAATAGACAGAGAGAGAAAGGGGGGAAAATGTGCAGGGAAATAGAAAGAGCAAGAAAGAGAACGAAATGGATAATGAGGAACAAATAAATAAAAATAAAGGAAGAAAGAACGAGGGAAAAAGACGGAAAAAGAGACGAGGAAAGAAAGAGAAAATCGAAGAGAAACAAAGAAGGCTGCCCAGATCCGCACTTTCTTCAGGCTTGGCACTCCTGGTGCAGAGCTGTCTTAATTGTATAGGCAGAGAAGTCAGCGCTGGGAAACGAAATCTGCAGCTTCGCTAGCCATAAGCGTCATTTGGTCTCCGTTACGCCTCGAACGAAATGCCGGAATGTCAAATATAGCATCCTTGGTCGTACCCATACACATAGTTCGTTCAAGCTGTTGTTATGCGCCACATTTCGATTGTTCACCTCATTTCAACGTGTCATGTAATCCAAGATATACCCCGCATTTCAGTCGGCGTTTCCAACTTTTTCAAAATAAAACAAACAAAATTAAGGCAGCGTCACACTAGGGGTGCCAAGCCTGAAGGAAGTGCACAGCTGGGCAGCCTTCTTTGTTTCTCTTCGGTTTTCTTTTTTTTTCTCCTCTCTTTCTTTCTTTTTTTCCCCTTTTCCGTTTATTTCCTGTCTTTATTTCTATTTATTTACTTCTCTCTCTTTATTTTTTTCTCTATCTTGCTCTTTCTATTATTCTTCCTATTTTTTTCCCTTTCTCTGTCTATTTTACGCTTGCTACCCCTTTTTGTCTATTTTATACGGGGCTCTGCCTGCGTTACGTCAAGCGCAATATTTCTCTTTCTCGATGATAATCATTAGTGATCCCCTAAGCAACCACGGATATCCGCCCAAGATCCGTGGAAGCGCCTAATATCCATTGCCAAGATGGGATGGCCGACGGACGTACGCTAGGTATCCCATTGTGGACATTCGTTTCTGGAGCTTTTACGAATGTACGATGGACATCCACTGATGGATTTTCAAAGGATATTTATAAAGTTTTTTTCAGTGATGCTATTAAACACCTCAGCACATAGACTCTGTGCGTGAAAGCAATGCCTTCTATCTACAAAAAGTATTCGGGAGTCTAAAGAACTAACGACATAGTTTAGGCCCCACAATAAAATAATACTGAGTATATCTTGATGAACTGGAAAATGATTTTTCCTTTTTTTTTATCTTTTCGCTTGCTCGCTGTTGCTGAAAAAAGTTGTTTACACCAAACGCCACGCAGGCCACGCCGTTGAACTTTTTGAACACCGCGCCACCACTACACGAACGCCTTTTCTCGTCTTCGAACTAAGCCAAATCAATCCAATCCATGGCCAAATCCGAAAAAGCATTTATGGCGGTTTGGTTGAGATCGGTTGAAATTCTTGCTCGCGTGTAGGTGCGAAAGAAGTGTTAACATTGTTTTGTGCCACGATTTTCACCGAAATGGACCAGCGACTGGAGACATTGTATAGGTAAGTAGTTTAAACTTGCTTTTCAGCCGTTTTGTGGGATTTATCGAGAGGGCTTGCTGTTGCACCGGGACCGCTAAAAAGACAAAGATCGTGTCGTCACTAACTTACGCCGTGCCGTTTCGTTGCTCTTTTGGTTCTGTTGATGCGTTGGTTACTGCCCGCACCTTTCCCCGGTGACATAGACTAACCACTGACACTGGCAATGTTACGATACTTATGCAACTTCTTCAATTGCTGTTGGCGCACTCCGTTGTGCATATAACATTGTTCAAATCCTACACTTCGCAGGGATCGGCCAGTAATCTAATTCTGACGTCTGTGGTCTCTGTGGCGAATGTAAAGCCCACTAGCTGTGACAAAAGAATAGATGTGGCCGCGGCCTGTGAAATTGTAGATACAATTACACCATTGCAAATTGGGCCCGAGAAGTGATGCTAATCGAGTCCTCCGGCTTTACACAAGGAGAGTCTAGCCTGCCTAGCTCACTTGTTCAAAACACTGATTCAATCTTGAAGCCTTTCACAGTGCCTCGATGCGCAGTCTGTTTATTTCGCAGGGTGATTCCACAAGAGATCGAACATGCATGTCCGGTCGATATTTTTGTTTTGTCTGGGTTCTTTATATGTTATGCGAGCACCATAGAGTTTCATACAATAATACCTAGAGCGGAATCTGTCGCTGCGATCGTTGTACCACCCTGGGAATGATGGGAAGTACAGGCTTCGGATTGGATGGCGTTAGCTAGCGAACTGTCACAGATCTTTTTGTACAGTTTCAGTTTCGTTCTTCGCGCTGCGTGGGTAGTGGGGTGCGTTGCAAAGCGCTCAAGCAGTGCCTGTGTTGTTAAAAGAGGCTGAAGACCGCTAGATCTCTTGGTTCGCTGCGACGCTGCAGCTTTACAGATTGTATATGACAGTTTTACCGAAGCGTCGGGCACTCACCGCTGCGCGGGTAGACGTAGCGTCCCAAGCCAGTGCAGGATATCACTCCGAGTTCACGTCTTCTTATAAGCGCGTCTTGCCAAAACTCGTTCAAATCGACTCCAAAACGACGGTGACGCTAAGTAGACGCACCGTCACGCTCCTCTGACTCGTCTTCACAACAAAACGAGAGATGCGTTGGGGGCAGGCCACTTGGACAGACGCACCTGGCATCGCAGCAGACGATACGCTACGTGTTTCTCACTCAATACTTTACCGTTATTTCCATAAATAGATAATGCGTACTTCTGAGCGAAAAACAAGCGTGTTTGTTTTCAAGTGTTATAAAACATAATTCATTCAATTTTGATGCCAAACCTAGCACACTGTGGCAGAGTAATGCATACCCTGGCAGTTAAATTTGTCCAGGTATCACTTCTATCTCACGGTCCCGCAAACTTTTTGCAATTAGTTTTACGCATAAAAAATGAAGCAAGTTTCAATTAGAAATAACTTCATATCGCTTTGTTTTACACTCGGTAAACAAGTGTCGCGAATCTCAAGAACGTAATCCATCCAAAGCAGATCCGAAGCCTGTACTTCCCATCATTCCCATGGATGGTACAAGCGCCGCTGAAGGAGCCCCGCATAGACACTAGCGCCAGATTCCACTCTAGGTATTATAGTATGAAACTCTATGGCGGGCACATTCAAAGTGCACGGAACCGAAAATTTTATTTCCGAAAAACGCTCCGAGCGCGAGAAAAAAGATATTTGAAGGTGGCGGCGCAGGTGTCTTGTTTTTGCTCACCGCAATTTGGATTTCGCGGCTGAATTTAATGCGAACTATAAATGTGGCGTCGAAAATGTTTTATCTTGGTTTTAATGGGCAATACTGTGAACTACATCCATGTTTTTTGATGCTGTCCTCCAAACGGAAAAAATGTAAAAAAAATGTCAAACACGGCCCAAATCGAAAATGTTTGCCAAGTTTGATGCGTCTTCGCCCGTTTGCTATTTTACTAAGAAACTTCAGAACTGTGTCACATATAGAAAAAGGCCTTTGAACTAATTCTGCGAAAGATCGCTTTCCCACAAGCAGCGTAAAAAAAGAAAAAAATAGTTAAAAGAGCAAGTTTTTTCAAAAAGGCCCATTTTCAAAAAAACAAAAAAAAAACCGGTCTCAATTTTATGACGAAATTTTTTTGTCGAAAAGCGCTTATGTCAGTCAATGCACGGTTGCAATATCATATGTCCTCCTTCGCTTTGTTAACGAGATATAACGGGCCAAAGTGCCCCTTGCTGTGTGTTCTCACTGCAGTGCATTTGATGGTTGTTATAAGCTTGCATTGGGCGTAAATATACAGTACTAATTATTTTGCTGCAGCGAAACTTCACTCTGGTGGCCTGTCTTCAGGAAGAATGTATTCTCATATTTTATTTGTGCCTAGCGTGTGTGGAGCTTCCGCTCTTTAAAGGACTACGCATACGCAGTTTGCAGCCTGCAACCTCGCCTAGAGCATACTTTGGAAGTGAATTAAAATATATTCTTAGCGCTTGCTGTGTCCAACACATCTTACTGAGTGTCTTTGCATACAAAGGAAGCCTACAGCAGGCTTTTTATGGCCTCAAAATTTGCTCACGGATTTGGTGGCACTGCCCCTTTAAGCACTGTACATTAGTGGTTCAAGCTCAAACCAGCTAAATCTTGTCAGTGTAATTCATCTGCTTGTCAGCACATCACCAGAAGGAACCTTGACCACTTTATCTTACATAGATTGCAGCAGCCAAAATTAGAAGCTGATCGGACACACACATGAGCACATATGTTCAATCTGGCCCTTTGAAATGTAGGTTCAGTTTCTTAACTGCATGCATATTGTCACGACGTCAAAGCAGAGGTCTTGACGCAGCAGAGATCGAGATAACCGAAGCAGGTCGGTCTCTTTAATAGAACGCGCAATAACGAGTTCTTCTTCTTCTTCCTTTCTACTGTCCGACATGGCACATGCATAATTGTATCATCGTCTTTCTTGCCGCAAGCACGTGACATTTGCCTCCCTCCGAAAAAGGCATCGTCCCGATGAGCAACTTAGGCGCTCTACCTGGCGTATGGATTGGTCGCACTCACACGGTAACCGGGAACTAACTGGATAAATACGGTTTCATCCGCATGACGTGCACGAGTTCGGGTGAATGCTTTCGCCGCTTAGAACTACAATCACTGTCGGGAACAACCTCGTAGTTCACGTCGTTCAAGCGTCGGGTGACTCTGTATGGGCCGAAGTACCGCCTTAGCAGTTTTTCAGACAATCCACGTCGGCGTATTGGAATCCAGACCCATACCTTGTCGCCTGGTGTGTAGCTAATGAACTTGTGTCGTGGGTCGTACCGTTGTGCATCTTGATGTTGCTGATGACAGATGCGCACGCGCGCGAGCTGTCTGGCTTCCTCGGCGCGCTGAGTGAATTCTTCGGCGTCTATATGGATGTCGTCACACTCGTGCGGCAACATGGCGTCCAGCGTTGTCGTGACTTCGCGACCATGGACCAAACTGAACGGTGTCATTCCAGTGGTTTCTTGTCGAGCGGTATTGTAAGCAAAGGTCACGTAAGGCAATATCTGATCCCAGTTTCTATGTTCCGTGTCGACGTACATGCAGAGCATGTCTGTGAGGGTCTTATTGAGGCGCTCCGTTAGTCCGTTTGTCTGCGGATGGTATGCAGTTGTTCTACGGTGAGCTGCACCGCTGAGTCTGAGAACCGACTCCAAAAGTTCTGCGGTGAAGGCAGTTCCTCTGTCTGTGATCACTGCTGTTGGAGCGCCATGCCGAAGAACGATGTTTTCAATGAAGAACTGAGCGGCTTCTGCTGCTGTACCGCGCTGCATAGCTTTAGTCTCCGCATAACGAGAGAGGTAATCGGTGGCCACAATAATCCATCTGTTCCCTGTGGTAGAAGTTGGGAATGGGCCCAGGAAATCCATGCCAATCTGGGCGAACGGCTTTGCTGGCGCTTCGACTGGGTGTAAGAGACCGGCTGGCTTGCCGGGGGGCACTTTGCGTCTTTGGCAGTCAGTGCAAGTTTGCACGTGATGTTTAACAGCAGCAGGTAGCTTTGGCCAGTAGTACTTGCATCGCAGTCGGCACAATGTTCGGGTGTAGCCTAGATGACCAGAAGTGGGTTCATCATGGCACGCTTCAATAATTTCTTTTCGAAGCGATGCAGGCACAACGAGCAAGTGCGTGCTGCCGGTTGGATGTGACACGTGTGGTGTATAGCATTCCGCTTAGTTGTGATAAGCAATACATTGGACAATCTGGTCGATGTATTAACGTTCGTTTGCGGTAGCATGTAAATCTACCCTCTGGCACTGGTGGTAACCTTTCGCTACAATGTAAGCAGTGCGATTGTACACCCATTGTAGGTAAGGCTACGAGACAGCATGAAAGATAAAAAATTGAGGCGCACCTTATTTGGAAACTTGGTCCGGAAAAATGTGTAAGCGCAGCTTTTGTTTCGTTTGTGACCAGGAAAGAGTGTGACTTTCTTGAACAGTCGTGACTTTCATGGGTAAGATTGGCACAGTGATCTAGTAGGGTGCTATTGCGCATGCTCTGTACGGACTTAGGAGGAGGTGTTTTTTTAAAATAAACGTCAGTTGTTAGTAGCCACCTCTGTGTTCAATGTCTCTGCTTCCGCCTTTCAGTTTTTCCTTTTTCGACGTTTTAGTGGCTTTCTTAAAGTTTAAAGTATGTACCAACTTGCCCAACAAGCAACTCTTGAATGCCTTTCTTACTATTTGGCGCACTGGAGGCAGCGACGGAGAAATCGAAGCAAGCCTTCAGGAAGCAGTCAATACAGTAGAAAATTTTTTTAAAGCCCACGGGCCTCAGACTCTCGGCATCTAAGTCCGAGTTGCTGCTTCTGCCACCACAACACGGCCGCAACAACGGCGAACCAACCATACACCTCTCCACAGCGGACGGCTCGGATATCCCAATAGTGTCGTCGGTTCGCATTCTGGGCGTTACCGTGCAGGAGAATGGCAAAAACGACTTAACAATCACACATCTCACCAAAAAAGCTGAGGCAGTCATTCACCTCGCCCGACGCGTTGCTAACAGACACGCGGGACTCACAGAAGAGAGCTTACTACGCATCTTTCACGCGTTCTTAATGTGCCACGTTCACTACGTGGCCTGCGCTCACCCGTGGAGCAAAGGCGATGAAACTAAAATAGACAACCTGATCCGAAAATGCACGAAACGAGTACTTGGTCTACCCATGACGACAAGCACGCAGCGCCTGCTAGCCCTTGGGTTACATAACACGTTCAAAGAAATCACAGAAGCACAAAGAATGTCCCAGCTCATACGCCTGTCATCGACAGCTGCGGGCCGGGAACTCCTCTCACACATAAGTCTTCCTATCCCAACTCAAGTCAACGATCCAACACCATTACCGCAACACCTTCGCGCTAAAATCACCGTACTACCCTTTCCCAGAAACATGCACCCGGTGCATAATCGGACTCGAAGAAGGGCACGCGCTCAAGCCTTACTAAAAGCAGCCACCCTACACGCGGCAGACGTGGCTTTTGTAGACGCCGCTAAATACGTAGACAAACCCTACTTTGCGGCTGCGGCGGTCGCCCCCGATGGGACAGCCCTCAATGCTCTTACCATACAAACAATGAACGCCTGCGAGGCCGAACAAGTGGCCATTGCCCTTGCTCTAGCCCTCCCTCAGCGCGACACAATATTTACGGACTCCAAACCCGCTGCATTGGCATACCGCCGCGGTACATTATGCCAGGCGGCCTTAAGCGTTCTAGCATCCGCTCAAATAAACGCAGACAAGCACATCCACTGGTTCCCGGGGCATGAAGGCCTCAACGTTCAACCAGGGGTCCCCAACGGTAATGAGCTGGCCCATAGCCTCGCGCGAGATCTTACGCGCCGCGCGAGGATGCGGGCCGGCTCACCGGCCGGGGACCCCAACACGCACCTGGAGCCACTCCTCTCCTATCACGAGATTTGCTCGCACTATAAGTTATCTAGAAAGGAATTCCCCTCACCCCACTCAACACTAAATACAGCGCAACAACTAACGCTTAGACTGCTCCAAACGCACAGTTAGGCCCAGCCCCTATATCTGCAGCAAATACCTCCCAGATATAAGGCCAGAATGCCCTAAATGTCAACATCCGAAGTGCGACTTAAATCACATGCTGTGGCAGTGTCCCGCGCTAAACGCTTGCTTCGGGTCTCCTGCCACCGAGGACGACTGGATCAACCACCTCAGGAGCCCCGACAGGGTCCTTCAACACCAGGCCGTCCAGAAGGCCCAAAAGGTGGCTGGCGAGCTCCGACTCCCAGTCCCCACATGGGCGGAGCCACCGGGCCGGCCCCCGTAAGGGGTGCCCAGGCTCCTTCAGGACCTTTAATAAAGTTAATTCTCTCTCTCTCTCTCTCCTCCCCACTCACCACACATAAATTAGCTGAGGAATCCACTTTGCTAAAATATTTTTTTTTCTTTTTTACGCCATTATCGTTGTTTAGACAAAGAAGGAATGGGATATAGAGGTAAACTTACAATATGGAATTTTTTATGGCACAAATGAAAAAAAAAGGACGACAAAGCAGGAAGTCATCAAGGGCTTGTCTACTGTTAGACACAACCTCATGAAATCAACAGTCAAGAAGTCAAGGAAAGCATAGGGGACATTATTTGTAGTCTTTTAACTGTAATGTAGTAATTGTGACATATGATGTAAAGAAATTAAGGTGAATGAAAAGACAACATGCCGCCCATAGGGAGCGAATGTACAACGTTCGTATAATGCGTCGGATGCTCTACCAATAAGCTTCTGCAGAGGTCATCCATCTGTCCACTTTATTGGGTACTATATATGTGCATGTAAGTGTGGGAGTGTTCGCCAGTACTGCTCGCAGCCATGACTGCGAGTATGGAACGCACTTCTTTTTAATGTGATATAGTGTTAAAGAGCGCGTTTCGTAGAAATTATAATGTCATTGGCGACGTTGGTGACATTGGTTGTGAGTGAAAAATCGCCACTGTCCATGAGCAAAAGTTCAAAATAGATAAAAACAAATAATAATAAAAAAAAAACTCCCACCTGAGTGATGATCAAAATCAGGTCTTCTGCATGCAAGCTGGTGTTCTATCACAGAGCTATGCCAGTGCCTGAAACTGCTTCATGAAAAAACAGAATGTCATGTAGTGAGAGGGGTCTGCTTGTAATGTTGTGTGGCAGAATCGTAGCATCGCACCAGGCTTCAAAACATGAATTGCGCAATGAGTGGGCAGTTTAAAGCTGCCCATCCATTAAAAAAGTGCGCAGGTGCTCCTGGCACGTTACAGATGCATAGCGGGCACTTCACAACCGTACTTGCAGTAGACATTCTACGACAGCTTCAAGCGGCCAATGTTACTCACGCAACGTTAATGTTCCCTTCCTTGCGGCACTGTTTAAGGTGGTGCACACGGGGCCCGATTACGGTATCATGTTCTACTCTTGAAGAAGCTCAAGTGACCTCCAATTTTTTGCCACTTGGTGCCACATAGTACGTGATTGTTTTACGGGTTGGCCACTGGCCGATAATTCCTCGTTATGAGTTAACATTCATTCATAGCGGGAGTCTTGTTCCATCAGACTTACTGCCTTCAGGTAGTATGCGAGGGTTTATTGATAAGGTGCCAGCCCGTTAAACGATTGGGTGCGACATTTCGCCAGGTGGCAAAAAAAAGTGTGTTCCACACTCGCAGTTGTAGCTACAAGCGGCTAAAACTCCCTGGTTTACATGCAGAGAAATACCCAATAAAGTGCACGTAGGGATGACCACTGCCTGAGCGCAATTGGTATAGCTTCGAATGTGTTATCCAAAAGTTGTAGGTTTGCTCCCCTGCGGGCAGCAAGTTGTCTTTTTCGCCCACTTTTCTTCTTTCCTCACCTTTATAATTACTACACTATAAATAATGTCTCCTATACTTTCCTTGTTGGATGTTGGTTTCATGAGGCAATGAAAAAAAAGTGGACATGTACAACACAGATTGCAGCAGTCGTGTAGTTTGTTTTGTGAACAGTAGGGCATACACTCACAATATTTTTCTCTTCCAGGTGTCTCCAAACACAATTGTGACAGCTACAAGACAACTATCACCACTAAGAAGGCTTTTGAGCTTGTCTCATGTGCTGCAGGAATAGCCAGACACAACTACTCTTTGAAGAAAATAAACCTCTTGAGCATTCTGTAGACAGATCACATAATAGGGAATCCTTTACACATTACTAAATCCTTATGCAGTGTGTAAAGAGACTGGGCATCATGGTATGGGTCAAAAGAGCAAAAAGACAAGTGCCACGAGTAGAGGAAGAACACAGGCATTGGTGTCACAAGGCACATGCCAGCATTTGTTGCTGCTCGGTATTAGAGACCAGCTAGTTCTTGCTGGACGTTTAGTCCAGAGCCAGACAATGTATGACACGGAGCACCGAAGCCATGTGCTCTTGCTGGAAATCTGATTCAGAGACCAGGCGAGGTGGTCCGTCATACCAGGAAACCAGGTGAGGTGGTCTACTGTACTAGGGACCAGGCAAGGTGGCTGCTGTTCTGTTTGCTTTTCCAGGTAGCTGCTGTTCCATCTGTTGTTCCGAGTGGCTGCTGCTGTTTTGGGCTTTCTGTCGGTGGCAAGAATTGTAGCTGGGCTTACTGTGCTACTCTAGAGGCCACAGTGGAGTCTTTTGCTGCCACTTCTGCAGCTCCCAGTCATGCTGTGCTGTGGGTAGACCCATGGTGACGTCCGCAAGTCAAGCAACTCTTCAACTCAAAGGATTCGTCGTGTGAATGGGCTCTCACCACGAAGACAAGGAACGGCGAGAGGCAGTATTTACATTTATTTGTACAAACATTTTATGTTACCAGTACCAATACATGATAAGCTACTTTTTTTGAGTAATATTTGATGTGAAAAAATTTGTATTTTATTTATCTGTAAATATATATAATTTATTTGACTGAGTGCACTTCGGTTTCAATCGCGTCCTTGGTGAGTGGTTCTGGGCCCACACCATTATGCTTCCCATCACACTTAGGCGTTGTTTAGCACTCACAGGTTGAAACTGTGCAACTTAAAACTAAGTTATCAATGCAATTTCATTTCTAGCATCTTCAGTTCGTGTCGTATTGGAGTAAATTCAACTTTAACACTCATATAAGAGGCAATATTACTTTTGGTGGCCAGATTTGTAGCAACATGACGCAGTTAGCTTTAGCAATTTTGCATACCAGTCGTTATTCTGACGCAGACACTTGGGCTAGTTGGTGATAACTTGGGCATCTGAACAAATGTAAAGGAACGCTCGTGTAAGGAATATACACGTAGACGCCCTTCCTGTCTACAAGTCTCTTCCTTATTTGAGTGTTGCTTTGTGCTTGTGTTAATATGTCTGCCGTGTTTCAATCTGTGAGCACTGTACTGTCGGCCGCAAAAGTTTGCGGGATTTGCAGCCACGTTTGCGGGATTTGCAGCGCGTGGCGGAGCGACGAAAAAACTGCATCGCTGCGTCACCTACCGTGACGCGGCGGGTGTTGAGGATATCGGTCTCAGTTGCTAGATCTTATCCGGATCCAGGAACTGAAGGCCGATCGCCTCAACACCCGCCGCGTCACGGTAGGTGACGCAGCGATGCAGTTTTTCGTCGCTCCGCCACGCGCTGCAAATCCCGCAAACTTTTGCGGCCGACAGTATACATTCAGGCACAACATACGTACAAGGTCCAAAATATGTCCACGAAGGGATCCCATTCTGGATCTCCGGTGGATGTGCGAAAATGTTTTTTTGAATATCTGTCGGACATCCGATAGAACTCCAGCGGAGATTTACGGATCTCCAATGGATATCCATTACACCCGAAACGGATATACATCGGATTTCCGAGGGATATCTGTGGTTGCTTGGGATCACCATCAAGGCGCTCGAGGAAGAAGAGGAAGAAGACTTCTCCTTGGCACGAGGGCGCGCTCAGTATGCTGCACATGGAGCCTTACGCCAAACGACGACGACAGCATGCGACAACCCGGCCCCCTTAAGTGCTCCGCACTTGAAAGAAAGAATTGCAAGGTCCTCGCTCGGGAAAGATTGCAGAATTCAGTAGCGCACAATTGTCCGGCATGGCGCTTTTGCGGAAAATGGCGAACACGCTGTGAGCGTTGCACAACGTACGGAAGTACTGCTGTGAGTGTGAAACTGATCGTATGGATACACGGAAATAATGTACCGCCTTCAAAGGTCCGCCAAAATACAACTTTTTGGTATCCACTTGAAAACTTGGTTCTTCATTTAGGCGGAGTCGTCGTTTCATGCCTTTGCTAAGATTTCTTATCTGTGCACTGCCACAAAAATATGAGTGTGTCACTCTTCTCCAAGAACAAGTGTAAATTTTTTTTCTATTCTGTTCCTCTTAATGTGTATTGCAAAAATTTGCGACCCCTGACGCCATACTCACTCAGTTGACCGCCGCACAAACGCATCGGTTGAGCTTTCAGCGCTGTTACTATTGTAGCCGTTTTCGTGACTACTACGCAAATCAGAACCAGTTCGGTGAGCATCTTTTCTGACAGCAGGCCGCCGTGAGAATAACACCGCGCCGTCGCCTTGCTCGGTTATTAAGCACAAGCCTTGGCCGAGTTGATACTTCACTGTCCGCAGTTGGTTTTACAGCTGGCGCGTGCGCGTTGATACCCCCCCCTCGCCTTTTTTTTGTCAAGTACATGCCATGAAAAGCCGGCGTCGTTAATTATTTGAAGGGCGACCGACAACGCTGGAATCGAAGTAT